>JAOTRA010000025.1:2470803-2483895 GCA_026260255.1 Pseudolaguvia tuberculata | reverse complement strand
CTTAACACAAAAGGAGAGCACATGTACACATAATCATAAAGAAATAACACACAATAAAACAAGTTACAGGAGAAGAAGATAAACTAATCTCTTCAGGCTTCAAGAGGAACACATGGGAAGTTGGGTTAATTCTCATTTGCGCAGGTAGTTGGAGCTTGAACTATACCTCATTAATCTGTCGTATAATCTTGAATGGCCCAATGTATCTGGGACTGAGCTTCGTGCAGAGGAGTTTGAGCTTCAAATGCAGTGTTGACAACCAGACTCTCTGTCCAACTTGATACCCAGGCGCCGGCTTTCAGCGCTCATCGGCACGCTGCTTCTGCTCACGAATTGCTCTCTCTAACCTCACATGCGCCCTTTCCCAGGTTCGGGCACTGCGCCGGTACCAGTCCTCCACCGACTGCACACAGGATGGTTCTACAGTCCATGGAAACAGGGGAGGCTGGTACCCTAGAACACATTGGATGGGGGTTAGTCCAGTTGCAGAGTGTCGAAAGGAATTCTGTGCTTACTCCGCCCAGGGCAGAAACTCACTCCAACGCCGCTGTTCTTTAGAGCAATAGGTACGAAGGTATCGCCCCAGTTCCTGGTTAAGACTCTCAGCCAGACCGTTGGACTGCGGGTGATACCCAGAGCTGAGACTTTCAATAATGTCCAGGCATTTGCAGAACTCGGCCCAGACTCGAGACGTGAATTGTGGACCACGGTCCGATACGATGTCCTCAGGTAAACCATATACTCTGAAAATATTACAAAATAACAGGTTAGCTGTTTCTGACTCTGTAGGTAGGCTTTTTAAAGGAATGAGCCGACAAAACTTGGAGAACCGGTCGACCACCATTAACACTGCAGTGTACCCCTCAGAAGATGGCAGGTCAGTGATGAAGTCCAAGGCAATGTGGGACCACGGCCGCTCGGGAACAGGTAGGGTGTGCAGCAGCCCCTCGGGTAGATGTCGAGGTGTTTTGGATCGAGCGCACTCCGCACATGATCGGACATAGGCACGCACCTCCTCCTTCATGTGGGGCCACCAGTACTGTCTTGTCAACAGCTCAATGGTTCTTCGCTCACCGGGGTGCCCTGCACTTAAAGAGGTGTGAGCCCACGTCATCAACCATCAACGAAACACAGGGGAAACAAAAATCTTACAGGGCGGCATGCTCTGTGGTGGAGACTGACGTTCACTGGCTACACGTATCTCCTCTGCCAGATCCCACAAAACCGGGGCCACCACCACACTGAAAATTTAGAAAGTGCATCAGCTATAGTAGAGAGAGAGGAAGTAGATTTAATTCTCAAGTTCTCGGTTGACAAAAGAATAGTTTCATAACCTGATCTGCGCTGGGCAGACATATGTTGCGTGGTTAAATTTTGCAAGACTTGTTTTAATTGGTGTGGTGAGTGTAAGATAAGAGGATGTGAAAGTAAAATTTTTTCAGCGTCTGTCACCATCATTGAACATGCAGCTACCGCTCGGAGACATGCAGGCAAACCTTGTGCCAGCGCTCATCGGCACGCTGTTTCTGCTCGCGAATTGCTCTCTCTAAGCATCAACCTCTACCACAAAGGAAAGGCCCAGATCTGGGTGTTTTTGCATGGGGCAGACGTGAACTTGTGTTTGAGCAGTTCGAATCCTTTAGTGGCGGCTTCAGTCCATCGCAACTTAATAGCTTTGCTTTTGAGAAGGGAGGTTAAGGGAGATGCGATTTGACTGAAGTTCCTAATGAAGCGCCTGTTGAAATTTGCGAACCCCAGAAACCGTTGCAGCACCCCTCACGGTACCTGGAACGGGCCAATCTCGCACGGCCAGCACGCGATTAGTTTCCATAGAAATACCAGTGGTGTTTATAACGTACCCCAAGAATTGTACCTCGGACATATGAAATACACACTTCTCAGCCTTCACAAACAGCTTGTGCTCCAGTAAACGTTGAAGAACTGCTCTGACGTGCTCCAAATACTGCGCCTCATCCTGAGAATAGATTAATGTATACTATGGCACAAATATCTAAAAATTCCCGCAGCACATCATTAATAAAAGCTTGAAAAACTGCAGGGGCATTGCATAGCCCATACGGCATTACTTGGTATTCATAATGAGCCTTTGGAGTAACAAAGGCGGTCTTCCATTCATCACCTTTTCTAATACGCACTAAATTGTAGGCACTGCGCAGGTCCAGCTTTGTGAATATTTTAGCCTCTTTGAGCTGTTCCAGGGCTGATGAAACTAAAAGTAAGTGGTAATGGTTTTTTACTGTTATCTGCTTGAGTCCTCTATAATCAATGAAAGGCCGGAGAGTTCCATCTTTCTTAGATATAAAGAAGAACCCTGCCCCTGTGGGGGAGGTGGAAGGTCTGATGTGCCCCGCTGCGAGCGCGTCCTCAATATACTGATCCAACATCTCAATCTCCGGTTTGGAAAGAGGGTAAACTCGACCCTTGGGTGGTGTGGAGTTTTCAAAAAGGTTAATGCTGAAATCAATGTTTCGATGTGGTGGGAGCTCAGCCGCCCTTTCTTTGCTGAACACTTCCGTAAAATCGTGATAATATGGAGGGACATTATGTGGACTTGCTTAAACATCGCCGCGTGCACCCAGGCGACCATTGTACGATACTTCCTTGTTTCCAGGAGATGACCGGGTCATGCTTAACCAGCCACGGGTTTTAGGTGCTTGAGTAAGATGGAACATAATTTTTTCATGATGAACATTGTTAATGGTAAGTCTGAGGGCTCCGGTCCTTTCGCTTATGGCTGTACCAATCTCACGCGCGTCTATCGCTGTTATGCAGAGTGGGGGGTTGCAAGGCTCAATGGGAAGGTGTAGCTCTCTAGCCAGACCAGTATCCATCAAATTTAGCGCGGAACCTGAGTCCACTAGAGCAGAGAGTAAATGCGTTATATCTTCATCGCACAAGCGCACTTTCACAGAGAATGCAGAGTTCACGTTAACAGCATGAATGTTAGGACTTATTTGGGTTGATGCTTAAGAGACAGCGTGGGGCACTGTGAACATAAATGTCCCGACTGTCCGCAGTACATACATAGCCCCATCTGCCTACGACGCTGCTTCTCAGCTTGACTGAGTTTATGGAACCCAAACAGCTTCCGCTCACTTTCAGCTTGTAGCCCAGGCTGGGCAAGTTCTGGACCGGCAGACGAGAACTTCACGAAACCTGGGTGATTGCATGAATTGCGCACTGAATAAACTCAGTGTAAGAATCACTCTCGCCACGACACACCAGTTCACCTTGCAGCTCCGATCTGAGTCCATCCTTAAACAGAACTATCAGAGCTACATCATTCATGCCACTTTGCGCTCCCAGTGTGCGAAAGGTAATCACAAAATCTGCCGCTGATTGCGTACCTTGCTTTAATCGCATTAATCGGGTAGAGACATTGAGACCTCCTGCTGGATGCTCAAAAACCTCCTTTAGCTTAGAAAAAAAATATTTCCTGGATGTGTGTATGCGCTCGTCAGATTCCCTACTGTACTACTGTAGCCCACTCCAGAGCGCGATCTGAGAGTAAAGAAAATCAGAAAGGCACATTTTTTTATCTCTGAAGAAAATCGCGCAGTTTGTTCAGCAAAGATCATGCGACATTGATGGATGAAGCCCCTACAGTAATTGGGGTCTCCGCTGAACTTGTCAGTTAAGGAGGTTACCGGAGGGCTGAGTGAGGCATCCTAAGGTGGCTGATTCCCAGCAGAAGCAGACAGGTGAGAGCGCGCACCTGATCTTGCAAACCTCGGATGATTTTAGCTTGGGAGTTTAACACAGCTAGTAGATCATCCAAGGTCCGAATCTCCGCTGGATTCATGGGTGGCAAAGTATTCTGTAACGATCCTGTAGCGGACAGATTAGTCAAATCCATATTGCAGAGTATGTAAAGGTATTTATTTGGGAAAGGGAAGGGGAAGGCAAACAAATCCAAATTGTAATCCAAGAAGAGAAGTCAAGAAGCAAGCACAAAGTCAAAAATCCAAACAGCAGTTCAAACATATAACAAGTAGATCGCTTAGTAAGGCCTAGGGCAACAATACTTCGCATGGTTTCCAGAGATCCACCTGCTTATATAGGTGGGACACACCCTAATGGCTGATACAGGAAATGACCTGCTAAAATTCGGGTGAGGGCGCCCTCTGCAGGCGGTCCTCCGGAAATCCAGTCCTCACAGCGAGCAGCAAAACAACAAATACGCTCTTCTGACTAGGAATGAGGAAATCGTTAGGATAAACCTCAAAGTGAGCGTGACATTGTTTAATAAATTCGTCACAAAAAATGTAAGTCCCGTCATACCTCTCCGGAAGCACAGAAAAACTTTAACTACCGGCGTGCTCCTCTGGTACGGACATCCAAAAAACCTGCTTAATCAAGGGTAATTCCTGTGTGTGTGAGGCGGGATACATGTCTTTAGGCAGAATATTCTATTACTGGATTAAGCATACTAAGATCCAGGATGCGATCACACTCTTTATTAAAGGTAGTATACATAAACACTTAAACTCAAAAAGTAAACAAACAAAATTGAAGATGAACTCTGGTAGAACAATACCTTATAGAAATAGGAACAAGACTTGGAAATGTTACTTAAGAAACACAAAAATCAGAACACGAACATGGAACCGTACCGTAACATATAAACAAACAAACAGCAAAAAATTATCCGCGTCATAATTAAGATGGCGCTTCCTTAAAAACACACAATTGCCCGGATGTTAGCATCTCCAATCAGCAGGCGATGGTGGCTTATGATGTTGAAGGGATAGGGCATATATCATAACACTACCTTTGTGAATATTTTAAAAATGTTCATGCTAAATGATAGACAGCTGAGGATCAAAAACAATTTTAATGCAGCCAATGAAATGGTTGGTTTAAACAGAGGTGGTACAGTTGTAGTTAAGTAGGGATAAGAAATCTATTTTCAACAATGTATCTGGATATTGTGTTCTTGATGCAATTACACTAAAATCACTAAAATTGCTGTAAAAAGATATCCCAGCTATGATGACTATAAACTACAAATTGCTAAACCCATGTGGTTTCTTGCAATCAGCAGTTAAGTGGTCGTGCTGCTAGGCAAAGTGAGTATTTTTATACATGTTCAAAATAAAACTTTTCCAAAGTCCCCCATGTGATTTGGAATTAAAATGCGCTTATATATTAAATTGATTTCTGTGCCTGGTGAACATTCTATTCCTATTATATATATTATTCTAGGGACCTTTTATAGTCTTTTGGGAAGATGAGAGGAGGGTGAAGGTGAGGTTGAGGTGAGGAAGACTTTTTAGTAGATTTTGAAGACCTTTGGAATCTTTCCTTTAATCCAGTATAGCAGTAGTTCTGGGTAAGAAAGCCGAGTACGTTTCAGTTCATGACAAAAAAAAAAAATGTCAGTTGGAGGATGTAATAAACAGAAATCTTCTTCTTCTTCTTCTTCTTCTCCTCCTTTTGGCTGCTTCCGTTATGGGTCGCCACAGCATATTGCTCTTCTCTACACAACCCTGTCCTCTACATCTGCCTCTTTCACCCCAAGTACCTGCATACCTTCCCTCATCACATCCATAAACCCTCTCCATCCCGGCACCTCTATCCCCAGCATTCTTCTACCAATATACTGCAGGTCTCTCCTCTGCACATGTCCAAACCATCCTAGCCTCCCTCACCTTGTCTCAAAAACATCCTACATGCATAGTCCCACTAATAAACTAATTTGCAGTTCTGTCCGTCCTTGTCATTCTCAATGTCAACTTTGCCACCTCCAGCTCTGCCTCCTGTCTTTTTGACAATGCTACTGTCTCTAAACTATACAACAATGCACCTTATATAAACTTTCTCTTTCACTCTGGCAGAAACTTGTTGACCACAAATATCTCTTGCCACTCTTCTCCACCTACTCCACCCTGCCTGAATTCTTTCCTTTACTTCTCTAACACACTCTCACTCTCTTATTTTGCACTGTTGACCTTAGGTAGTTAAACTCCTCCACCTTCACTATCTCTTCTCCCTGCAACCTTACCACTGCATTGCTTACCCTCTCATTCACACACAAGTACTCTGTCTTACTCATATTGACTTACATTCCCCTTCTCTCCAGCACTCTTCAGATTCTTCTAAACCTGCTCCCTACTCTCACCACAAATCACAATATCATCACCGCTGTAAACAAGAAAGGGCTCAGAGCTGATCCTTGATGCAATTCCACTTTCACCTTAAAACAGTCCGACATTCCTACCGCACACTTCATTGCAGTCACACTGTCCTTACATGTCCCTCACCACCCACAAAAAGTTCTCTGCTACACCTGACCTCCTCATACAATACCACAACTCCTCTCTTGTAACCCTGTTGTACGCTTTCTCCAGATCCATAAACACAAAATGCAACAAAAATAGTACTCTTCCTTGGCATGAAACCATACTGTTGCTCACAGATGGCAACCTCATCCCTCAGCCTAGCTTCCACAACTCTTTCATATAACTTCTTGGTGTGACTGATCAATTTTATTCCCCTGTAGTAACTGCACATCTGCACATCTCCATTGGTACCAGAACACTCCTTCTCCATTCCTCTTTCAAAATCCTCTTCCAAAATCCTGTCAAACAATTTACACAGAAAATCCGCTACCATCTCTAATCATTCAACATCTCTTCACCACCACCACCAAGCCCTTTTCTGACCTTCTCACTGTATCTTACACTACAGTCTTCTTCATTCACTCCTTCAGCTTTTACTATCTTGTTTTCTTTTCTGTCTTCTCTCTCTTCCTTTAATTCCTAACCACCAAAGCCACCCTACAGACCACCATCTGATGCTGTTTGGCTACACAATCTCTTGCCACAACTTTACAGTCTCCAATCTCTTTTAGGTTACATCTCTTGTGCAAAATATAGTCCACCTGTGTGCAACTTCTTCTACTCTTATACGTCACCCTCTGCTCTTTCCCTCTTCTTAAAATACATGCTAACCACTGCCATCTCACTGCCATTAGCAAAATCTACCACCATGTACCCTTCCACATTCCTCTCCTTAAGGCCATACCTAACCATCACATCTGTTCACTTCACCAACATAACCATTTAAGTCTGCACATCTTTCATGCTTCGCAACACTCTCCACCACTCCTCTAACTCACTCCAGAATCTTTTCTTTTCCTCCATTTCACAACTTACTTGTGGCGCATAAGCACTAATGACATTTACCATCATGCCCTCAAATTCCAGCCTCACATCACCCTATCAGAAACTCTCTTCACCTCCACCACATTCTCAATGTACTCCTTCATCAGGATAGTACATACACCACTTCTCTTTCAACCTACACTATGATAAAACAGTTTAAATCCACCTCCAATGTTCCTGGCCTTACTTACTTTCTACCTTTTACCTGAACACACAACCTGGTCTTCACTAACCTCCACTCTCCTACACTTCTCCTTCCCCTGCCGTCTCTGTCTTCCTCCTCTTCTTCTCCTCCTTTGGCCAACAGTAGCCCAATTTTCACCGGTACTCTGTCGGCTAACAGTACCTGTGGCGGTAGTTGTTAACCCGGACCTTGAACGATCTGGTATGAAATTCTTATTTGTGTTCTGCATATTTGATTTGGCCTGTTTTATGCTGGATGCCCTTTCTAACGCAACCCTCCCCATTTATCCAGGCTTGGGACCGGCACTAAGAATGAATTGACTTGTGTACAGTGTACAAAAAGATACATGACAGATTTAGGTCATTTTTTCTGCTAACAAGACAAAATTAGTGTTTGTTAAAAACCCATTGTGGACAACCATAATAATGTCTTTACCAAACCGTTTGCAAAACGCCGTTTTCTAGGATGTTAATAATACTATAGCATTAATATTTGTATTCATCAGAGTTAAGAGACCCAAACACTTTACCATCATAAAAAATTAACTAAACGCCTAAACTCCATGAAGACTTGGTGTTTTTTAACCTACATCCCAAAGAACATGTTTTGGGATGAGCCTGCATTAATGGTTCAATGGACTCAGTAATAATTTTGTGGCTAAATTACCAAATCCCCTATGTGAAACTAAATAATTTACATCTAGAATTATGAAAGTTATTCTATGTGTATAAGGTCCTATCTAGGAAAAGGATTTTTAGGTGATAATTATAATTTAGTATAACATATATTTTTAATTTCCGTAATTGACCATAGTAGTAAAAGCATCTAGATGTGGACTTACATAAATATGCCGTATTACATTACATGCAGTCTTAAAATTTCAAGTCTGCCTCAGGCTAAGGGGCATTACATCACTAAAGTTATAGTTCAAACATTTATACTGAAGACTTCACAGGGGAAGTAATTTGGTTTTATTTCTATAGCCAGTAATTACAGCTCCATCCTCTCATTTTTCTGCATTGAGCTGTAGACAGGAGTGTAGTGGAGTGCACTTGACATTCCCCCTTTTTCCATACTAAAGCCTCCTGAACGAATTCCTCTTCAGATCCAATTTGCTTTTAGAGTGTTTATTTCTTCGAAGCACCAGGATCCTTCATTTATCTCAGCCTATAAAGAGAGAGAGGATAAAAATTCTTAAAGAGGGACCTGTAGAAGCCCTCAGATCTCATTACTTCCACTCAGCAGCATTGACAAGAGGAGGGAACAGCACGTCTCTCCTGACGTCTTGCTAATGCGCTGTCTTTTCTTTTTGTTTCTCATCCATCACTCCATTTTCAGTCATTCAGCAGTGTTCTCTTCTTTGGTCTGCTAGTGTGACTACTCAAGTTATTTTTATTCGATGCAGGGGATGCGATTATTTTCATTGCCCCACCCCGACTGAAATATTTAATATGAAATATTTTGAATAGTCGAATGCACAGACTATTTTTTAATACTATATTACTTTTATAAGATAGAAACTGAAATCAATAAAATCCTCAATAAAAGGAACACCTGTGCACATTCTCATTCTTGCTGCTATCTAAACTTGTGGCAGCAACACAAAGCATACAAATCATCCAGTTACATGTCCATAGCTTTAGTTTATGGGGAAACCATTTGATCTTGCCATGATTGTAAGTGCCAGATGAACTGATTTGAGCATTTATGAAGCTGCTCTTCTGAGAATTTCAGACACACCAGGCAGTAGCATTAACAGACAATGGTGTATAAAACATTGTGTGACAGGCAGACAGCACATATTCATAAAAACAGTTGAAAGTAAACAATACTCATCTGTCATCAGTTTTTATGTAAACTGTAATAACTGTAAAGAACAAACTTTAGAAATGTAACTACGTAATTTTGTCTGCTGCCACTTGAATAACATTGTGGGTACATTTATGATGCACTTTTATCTATGATGGGTAGATGTGATGTAGATGTAACTTAGGCTGTGAGTCCTGAATCAACATTCAGGCAATTAGAATCTGAATAACATCATTGTGTTGATTCACGCCTGTTCTCCAATTACGACTTTCATCTTGCACTTTGGAATTTTTTTACTACCTGTCTTCACGTTATGGACTTTATTAGCATTTGCTACGCAGTGGATTATACTCACATGTTTATGGACTTATTGAACTCAGAGACTCTCTGGTTAACTCTGGGTACGAAACTTTGAGGCAACCATGACAGCTACTACTGCATTCATTCTTTCCTCATTAATGTACACACAGCACCACATATTGACAGAAAAACAGAGAATTGTTGACATTTTTGCTGACTTATTTAAAAATAAAACTGAAATATTACATAGTCCTAAATATCCAGACCCTTTACTCAGTAGTAGGAACAGCCCTTTGATCTAATCCATGAGTCTTTTTGGGACTTTTGGGATTGTGTTTTTCTCACCTGGATTTGAGTATCCTCTGCTATTCCTCTTTGCAGATCTTCTGCATTCCTGTCAGGTTGGATGGTAAAAGTTGGTGGACAGCCATTTTAATTTTTTTTCTAGAGATACTCAATTGGGTTTAAGTCAGGACTCTGGCTGAGCCATTTAAGAACAGTCATAGAGTTGTTGTGAAGCCACTGCTTCATTATTTTAGCTGTGTGCTTAGAGAAATTACATTTTTGGAACATAAACCTTTGGCCCAGTCTGAGGTCCTGAGCACTCTGGAGAAAGTTTTCGACCAGGATATCCCTGTACTTGTCCCCATTCATCTTTCTGTCAATTGCAACCAACCGTACTGTCCCTGCAGCTGAAAAACATCCCCACAGCATGATGCTGCCACCACAATACTTTTGGCACTATATTGGACAGGTGATGAGCAGTGCCTGGTTTTGTCCACTCATACTGCTTAGAATTAGGGCCAAAAAGTTCTATCTTTGTCTCATCAGACCTGAGAATCCTATTTCTCACTATCTTGGAGTCCTTTTTGAGTTGTTTTTTTCATCAAAAATGTCAACGATTCTGTGTTTTTCTGTCAATATGGGTTGCTGTATGTACATTAATGAAGAAAAAAATTAAGATTTTAGCAAATGGCTGCAATGTTACAAAGAGTGACAAATTTAAGAGAGTCTGAATACTTTCCGTATATTTACTTTACGTATGGTGTTTCTCAAATATGTGCGTGGTTCTCTAAGGCACAGGTGTCAAACTCAGTTCCTGGAGGGCCGGTGTCCTGCAGACTTTAGGTCCAACTTGGCGGAACACAGTTACCTCTATATGTCAAGTAATCCATAGCAAGATCTTGATTATTTGGTTCAGGTGTGTTTGATTAGGGTTGGAGCGAAACTCTGCAGGACACCGGCCCTCCAGGAACGGAGTTCGACACCCCTGCTCTAAGGGATCTGCAGTTCTCTAATGATGTGAATCCTCTATAACGGAGTACTTTGGTCATTTTCCACCTGCTGCTCATTACAACCACACACATCGTACTTTTTGTGCCTGTTTTCAGTCTGTATTCAGCTCACTTGCCTTTTCTGACAGCTGCCTATCATGCCTTTATAGAGGTCAATAGAGGGGATAGTGAAAGATGAACACACATTACACACACACACACACACACACACACACACACACACACACACACACACACACACACAGTTATATCACTTTGACAGCTGGAATAGGGTATGAGGCACAGAGAATAATGCTGATGACCAGCTGTCACACTAAAATTGATAGTGTATGCTATCTGACTTATTTTACAGAAAGGATTTATATTCAGACTCAAAAGTCTGTGTCCAGAATTATTTAATTTGATTCCATTATTATAAAATAGAATTTCCTAATTATCTAACCACTTTTATATATGTTTACAGTTTTGGTGCATTTAGGCAAGTAAAAATAAATATCTAATATCGGTTTAGTTTAAGTTTCGGTGAACTAAATGGTGACAACAACACAGTTGTTCAGGATGATTTTTCTCTCTGATGAATACATCACTTCAAACCAGCTTCCTCTTTTGTAATAATCCACCAATCAAGCACATTAGTTCTCTTGTATGTTTTGTATAATTCCTTTAAAGAATGGCCAGCATAATAAAAATGAATGATTCATGACTACTGAATTTATGACGTTCCTCTACATTTATGGCGCTTAACAATAAACATTAACAAAACATCAATGGTAATTACTGATAAGCGCTATTAACAAAACTGAATATCATATGGTATTCAGTTTTATATGGTATTCATCTTTAACCCTTTATTCTCTGATTTGGGGTCACAGGGCTCTGATGGACCCTATTCAAGAACATATAGGGCAAGAGGCAGTGGTCTTTTGGCAAATTTAGAATTACCAATCAACCGAATGTTTTTGGACTGTGGGACGAAAACAGAATACACAGAAAAAACCCACACAAAAATGAGGAGAACATGCAACCTCCATAAAGAAATACTTATAATTGAACCGGGAACCTTCTAGCTGTAATGCAAATGTGCTAACCATTATGCCACCGTGCTGCCCCAGTTTATTATTAGACATTTGAAATTTAATACAATTATTTTGAGTTTTATAGATGATTTGTTTATTTAAAGAATGAATAAATGTTTTGTCCCACAAGCATATACTGTATGATATTTTGTCATTTTCTAATAGAGTCACTGAATTTCAATGAATCTGATTTAATGCATTTTAATTGACAAATTACATGCATATTTTTCCTTCAGTTTATTAGCCAATAAATCATGTGTTTCAGGAGTTGGCCAATTTTCTTAAGCATTCACAGTTGTATAGACTGAGTTAGCGACAACAGTCGGGTGCTGTAGCAGGTCTCAGTGTGGTTAATTGCACCTTGTGGCTCAGTTCATCAACTCATGAATCTAAACAGATGGCATGTTTGATTCATTGCATTTGGGTTAGTTCAGGAATCATTTGCTGTACTAAATTACTACAGGTAATACAGTCTGTTTTTAATATAATTTAATTTAATTTAATTTAATATTAAAAAAAGGGAATTTTGTGTCATCTTAAAATTTTCTTGGTATTTCTTTACATTTACATTTTTGGCATTTGGCAAATGTTCAGCTGAGCTGTTGAGTGGTTAAGAGGCGCAACAGTGGCAACTTGTTTCCCTGATCAGTGGCCTTGACTAATAATCTATTTTTTTTAAATCATTAAATTAGTATACATGCCTTATTCATTAATCGCAGCTGGATGTCAGACAAAGGTAGCATGGACAGTTAATAAAGGCCCTTCATTTATATTGCTAACAACAACATTTATCCCAAATAATTAACATTTGCAGTTGCAGTGACTTTGTAATCAGGAGATAAACAAACACTCATTGCCAGTTTCCTTCAGCTCCATGTATGATTCAGATTTTATAAAGATATGGACATTAGCATTTTCTGTAGTTTAGTCAGCTTTCAAAGCAATCATTGTATTTTTAGGTTTAACTATATGATTTGGTATTTGTGAGAAACAAAAATAATTCAAAATGCATGTTGACATACATTAATATACTACTTCTAAATACAGCTCTGGAAACGCGGTTGGACCAGATGAAATTCAAGTAGAAGCATGGAGATGTTTAGGAGTTTAGCAGTTGATTTTCTGACTAAATTGTTCTACAGGATTTTGGAAGGGGAGAGGATACCTGAGGAATGAAGAAGGAGTGTTCTGGTACCAATTTTTAAGAATAAGGGAGATGTGCAGACGTGAAGTAACTACGG
>JAOTRA010000025.1:2426083-2447582 GCA_026260255.1 Pseudolaguvia tuberculata | reverse complement strand
TACGTGTTAACCACTGCCATCTCCATCCTTTTAGCAAAATCTACCACCATCTGACCTTCCACATTCCTCTCTTTAAATCCATACCTACCCATCGCATCCTCATCACCTCTGTTCCCTTCACCAACATGACCATTAAAGTCTGCTCCTATCACCAATCTTTCATGTCTAGCTACACTCTCTACCTCTCCATCTAACTCACTCCAGAATCTTTCTTTTTCCTCCATCTCACAACCTACTTGTGGCACATAAGCACTGATGAGATTTACCATCACACCCTCAACTTCCAGCCTCACGTTCATCACCCTAGCAGAAACTATCTTCACCTCCACCACACCTTCAATGTATTCCTTCTTCAGGATTACACCTACACTATTTCTCTTTCCATCTACACCAAGATAAAACATTTTAAATCCACCACCAATGTTCCTGGCCTTACTGCCTTTCCACAACACATCGACCTTTCTACGCTCCATCATGTCAGCTAACTCTCTCCCTTTACCAGTCATAGTACCAACATTTAAAGAATCCACCCGAACCTCCTCTCTCCTTCACTTCTCCTTCGCCTGTCGTCTCTGTAGACGTCTTCCTCCTCTCCTCCTCCTGCTTTGGCCAACAGAAGCCCAATTTTCACTGGTACCCTGTCAGCTAACAGTACATGTGGCGGTCATTTTTAACCCGGGCCGCGACCGATCCCGTATGAGTTTATTATTTGTGATCCGCATATTTTATTTGGCGCAGTTTTACGCTGGATGCTCTTCCTAACGCAACTCTCCCCATTTATCCGGGCTTGGGACCGGCACTAAGAATGCACTGGCTTGTGCAACCCTAATGGCTGGGTTGATAATCAGAAGACTGACTAATGTTAATGTAGATCTTTTTGCCTCTGCCCATGCCTTTGATATAAACCGAGGTCTCAGGTCTGACACAATGTCTTCTGGTAACCTATAGTAATGGAACCTGTAATGGAACAACTGAGTGGCAGTTTCAAATGATGTAGGAAGCCCTTTTAGAGGTAGGATATGGCAGGCTTTAGAAAAGCGGTCTATGATAGTGAAGCGGGAAGTGTGGCTATTCAAAGTGTAAATCGGTCACAAAGTCAATGGCTATATGGAACCAGGGTCTCTGTGCTATGGGTAGTGACTGTAGCAAACACTCAGGGAGATGTTGAGGAGTTTTTCCCTGTGCACATGTAGAGCAAGACTTTACAAATTTCTTTACTTCCTGGCAAAGATGGGGCCACCATTATGTAGCTGCCAACAGAGGGTGTGTACGAGAAATGCTGAGATGCCCTGTTACCAGAGAAGTATGCACACACTTTAACAGACAGACTGGTCTGGCTGGTGCACCTTCTGATAGTTAGAATTTCCTCCTCGATATCCCAAAGAAGGGGCGGCGCGGTGGCGTGGTGGATAGCACAGTAACCTCACAACAAGAAGGTCCCGGGTCCGAATCCCGGGCTGAGATCTTTCTGTGCGGAGTTTGCATGTTCTCCCCGTGCTTGCGTGGGTTTCCTCCGGGTGCTTCGGTTTCCTCCCACAGTCCAAAAACATGCAGATTAGGTGGATTGGTGATTCTAAATTGTCCATAGGGGTGGATATGTGTGTGTGAATGGTTGTATGTCTATGTGTGGCCCTGGGATGGACTGGTGTGCTGGGATGTGGCACAGCAGACCCCCGTGACCCCGGATTCAGTAATAAGCGGGTAAGAAGATGAATGAATGAATAAATGAATAAGTGAATGAATGAATGAATGAATGAATGAATATCCCAGAGAACAGGGGCTAATATATATTTGGGGCTAATTGTGTACTTGGGAAAGGATTCATCATCGGGTGCATCAAAACATCTGGACAGAGAATCCGCATTACCATTTTTCAAACCAGGGCAGTAGGTAACATTAAAACTGAAATTTGAAAAAAAAACAAAAAAACAAAACAAAACAGGGATTAACGCACTTATTGTGTAGTAAGGCACTGTGCTCTTTCAGATACTCTAAATTTCAGTGAGTACATTGAAGCGGTGTGTTCTACCTTAGCCAGTACCATTATTCCACCAAAGCCTCCTTGATGGCTAGAAGTTCCTTATTCCCCACGTCGTAGTTTCGATTGGCTGTTTTGAGCTTCCTAGAAAATAAGCACATGAGTGAAGTCTAGGAGGTAAACCTTTATGTTGTGACAAAACTGCACCGAGCCCACAATCAGATGCATCCAGCTCCACCAAGAAAGTTATAGCTTGGCATTTGGCAGACACTCTATACCAGAACAACTTGCATCTCTTTTTTACAACTGAGCAATTGTGGGTAAAGGGCCTTGCTCAAGGGCACACAGTGGTTGCTGGGTGGAGGTGGGAATCGAACTCTAGTCTTTCTGGTATTAGTCCAACACCTTAACCTCTAGGCTACCACTTCCCTAACATGCAAGCCATACATCCATGAAAAATGATGAAGCTAGACAAAACTATACTTTGCAATGAAGTTAGCAAACTGCCCCTTAAGTTTAAACAGTTCAACAGTCCATCTGATTGAGCAAGGAACCCTTAGCTCCCAATTGCTCAGTTTTAGCCCCCATCTTTGCTGGGGTTAAGTTTAGCTATTAGTCTATCAGCCCCAGTTGCATCGGATATGCATTGCACCCAGTAGTTTTGGGTGAAGGGACTGGGGATGCTGGGAGACTGAGGGGTGCACATGGGAGTAAGACATACTGGGGTTGTTCTGCATTGTCCAGCTGCACTGCTCAAGTTACAAATTGTGAAAATGTACCCTAGTCGTCTCTACACACAAGTTCCACATGTAGACAACGACTGCTGACTGTTTGTAACTGGGTGGAAACATCAAGAACAATAGCAGGATAGTCAAAAACCTCTTGCAATTGCGAAAAAAAGAGTCCCAAATGGCAGATGCTCAGTCCAGTGCCTTGCCAGGAAACATTCGAGGGATGGCAGCCTCTCGCGGGGAGAATGGAAAACTGTCACAATTCCCTGTTGACATTCATAATATATTGTAAAAAAAAATAAATAAATAAAAAATAAAAGTTATTTTTAGTTTACACTGTAAGCACATGTTGGTGCTTTAAATATGGTTCAAAAGTATTCTGTCACGTCCTCCTCTAAGTTGAGCGTCTCCAGCGCGCTGCCGGTGTGCAGCTGAGTCTCGTTTAGCGCTGATTCACCGGCATTATAAGCCGGTGTTTTTTCCCTTAGGGTCGATGGATCATTTTTGCTTTTTCTGAGTACATGTTTCCAAGTTCATGCTCATGCTCAGGTTCGTGTTCTCGTCTCGTCTCGTCTCGCCTCGTTCCTGCCCTTTTTGCTCACGGTATTCTCTTTTGTTACGTTCGTGTTTATTATTATTTTCTTTTTGCCTTTTTTTTTCTCTCTTCTACTAAATAAATATGGACAATTCAAACTCGCCAACTCTGCGTGTGGGTGCGCTTTTCATCCCCGATCCTGCCCCCCCCCCCCTCGCGTTGTGACATATTCTAGAAAAAAATGTGTAATATTTATACTTTTACATGACACATGACACTATATCAGCAGTATAGTGATTTAATAATTTTAATAACTGGAACAGATCAAAAATAGCCAGATCCATTTTGCAGTGATACTTTATTTTAACGTAATGTTCAAAAAACAAAACTTAAACTGTTCTAAATGTTATATTCACATTCGTCTTTCCTGTTATAGATGCTTTAGCAGAACACTATTCAATATATTTTTATCAGCTGCTATTGAAGCAGTTATACTGAGCTACCTGAAGTAAGTACTAAATATATCTTTGTTAGAGATAAGGAGTATCAAAAATTATATAACCTTAACAAAGATAATCTAATATAATTAAATAATGCTAATTAAGTTAAATTACACTCAAAAGGCCTGTGTAATGATCACTACTGAGGAAAATATTTGAGAACCCATTTGAGTAGTTTGTGTAGAATGATGCCAAACAATATACATGATCAATCTTGACTTTACTTAGCTTAACTTAGTTTAGCACTAGCATAAACAAACAAACATGACCTTGACTGGATACAATTAAAACAAACAGTGGGGCAAGGACACAAACATTATCCACAACAAATAGACAACGGGAAAAATGACAAGCCAATAGGAACATGAAAAATAGACATGGGTATCCTGTGACAGGAACAGAAGGGGCACACGGATTGTATTCACAGGTGACATTTGTGGTCAGCCTGTGACTTGGCAGGCATGGCGTGAACAGGTTTGGCAGGCACATCGTAATCAGTGGACCATGGCAATCTCAGCAGAACAGTGGACCATAGACTGGTGGGTGGATCAGTAAACCATGAGAGGACTGGCGGATCAGTGGACCACAGCAGGCCTGGCATAACAGGAACAATCGCTGGCATGGTCTGCTTCATCATGCTCATTCCACAAAATACAATGGAAAACACCAGGGCTATTATAACACATGACAACAAAAGGAACATGACACATGGCCCTTAATAAGGCTGGGGACGGGGTAGCTTAGTGATTAAGACATTGGTTAAGGCATTGGATGCTAGTAATACTATGGTTTTATTCACAGCTCCACCAAGCAACCACTGTAGGCCCTTGAGCAAGGAATCCTTAGCTTCCAATTGCTCAGTTGTACAAAAAGTGATCAAATGTAAATTTCTCTGGATAAGAGCGTCTGCCAAATGTGGTAAATGTAAACATGTACAAGGGGGTCTAGTAGATGACAGGAATACAAGGAGCACAAAGATCAAGTCACATGAAAATACCGAAGATTGAGAGAGACAAAAACAATAAACAAAAACTTAAAACAAAGCATGAAACAAACATGACAACAGCAAGAAACAAGGAACAAACAACCATTACCATGATAATCATGAACATGAAGCAAAAACAGTAGCATAATCAAAACCTTACACTTGGTCTAAAGGGTATTGCATGCATTCATTCACTCATTTTCTAACAAGCTTATTTCCTTATTCTCATTCTGGGTCACTTTTTTTATAGCATACCAATGCAGCTTGCACATTCAGTACATAAATACATTCATATTTACACCTGGGGCAATTGATCTTTGCCAACCACATGTCATGAATTTGAAATGTGGAAGGAAGTTAATAAATCTGAAAATGACCAGCAATTTACACACAGTATTTAGTCAACTAAGCTAAAGAAGTGTAGGAATTGTATAGCTATGATTGCAAGATTTTAATTATTATTATTATTATTATTGTAGTTTAAGTTGTGCATCTCTAGTTTCTCTACTCGTGCATATTTATGTTTGGTTAATGTTTTGACCTTAGGCAGAACAAACCAAATTAAGTCTTTGCACATGCTTCTAAATGCCCTTGACCACCAATTACAGAAACAGAAGACCAAAAGGGTGAGCATCAACTGTAAGCATTTATCTTTATGACACGGCTATCTAGTATGCATGATCAACTATTTATGAAAATAAAGGAGTCTGGCAGAGACAGATTAATGTAATAAGCATGACTCTTTCAATTCTCTAATGACTTTCTTAGGGTCTCAACTGGATTGATGCATATAATGCAGATTAGATATTAGAACATTCTCCAAACACAAAGTGTCATATCTCAGTAATCATAGATCAAGAATATAACAATATTAACTAATCAATATTTAATAATACCTCTGTATCATAGTCTCCCAAATTGCCATAAATGCAACACAAGTTGATGTGGTCTTTGGCTCCACAGAGCAGTGATATCAGTTACAGTTTGTTACACAGAAGACTCCACTGTTTATCTGTAGTAATGTGAGACATGCATGGTTTTAACCAACCTTAGGCTTTCACAATAATTTTCATATTTCATAGTTTATTAATGAACAAAGCATAGCGTGGTTAGGACAAGGACTAATGCCTATGAACGTTGTTAATTGGATACTATTAAATAAAGATAAAAATGTATCATACTCTCTTGGCAGTCACAAACTATACTTTCACACTGGTCACACACCTGCAGATTATTGGATAAATTACCAGTGAAATACCAAACTTATAAATAAACAATTTATATTATCAATATATTATATTAGCAATAGAGAGTTGTGCTAATGCAGGTAATTAAACAAATTACTGTTGCTCACATTATAACGTTATTATATAATATTTACTGACAATAAAAGGCTTGTTTCTACTTTGTTTAATATTATATTTGAGCTCACTGAGGCAGTTTAAATTTAAGTAAGCTCTCTCAGCCATACAACATTAAGGTTTTTTCTGGTGATTATGGGGTGTAGGTAGGACACAAAGCTAATGAAGATTGTTACAGGCACGTTTATGATCGAGATTTCATATTTTTTTATGCTTTATATTCTTTTCGTAATTATGTTGTGAGTTTCTACAAAGTTATTTTGGTTCAAGGATACAACACTGTAGCAGCTTGAGGACTATAGTGCACCAAAAATATTTAGGGAAGGATTTTGTGGCTGGCATTAGATGAGCAATCTTTGGCTTGGCTGGTATGACATAAGCAGCGTCTGGCTAGACAGACCTGGCATGGGTATGTTTTGTCATGGTGGTCACAATATGAGCTATCTCTGGTATGACAGGCATGTTGTTAGCCTCTGCCATAGCATGAACCATCTCTGACATGGCGGACGCAACATGGTCTTTGGCATGGCAGAAATGAAGAGGCTCTAGCATGGTTGTGTTTGCGGATTCTCTCATCCACAAACTGACAGTAAACAATGAAAAAAGAAAATAACCTCATCATAGTAATAAGACTTGTGATCAGCTAGGTTTTAATGACATGGCACTTAAACATTTTCCAGGCAGGAGTAAATGGCATTCATTTTAATTTTGAAGTGATTGAAATTGAATCAAATGCACTTTAATGTTCTTTAGTGCTGTTTCATTTAAATGATCACAAAGTTCACAAAAGAAACTCCCAAAAAACCCTCAAAAACATGAAAAACAAATCTAGAAAGAACACAAAAAAACACGAGACCAGAATCAGTAAAAGATCAGTAAAAAATTAAAGTAAAACCACCGCCGCCATTTAAATACTGCACAATAAACATGCAGAATGTTTTGCTTTGTGTTCAGGCAGAAACTGGGAGGCAAGGGGGCGGCACCAGAAAAGGGGTGTGACAGTAACAAGGATGGACAGGATTAGAAATTAGTTTATTAGAGGGGTGGTGCATGTAGGATGATTTGGAGATGTCATTTGCTTCATGTTCTGTCATAAAATAATACATTATTCCTATTTGACTATTTATTTATTTATTTATTTTTGTCTTACAGTAATCAATATGTATTAATTTACAATAATAAATTAGTGCCTCATCGGAAGTTGTGTAGACTAGATTTTAATTTGCAGGAGACAAGCTAATGTAAAGTTTAACTTGGTTTCTTCAGGCATAATGTTTAAATCTCAGATTTGCCATCACTTGAGCCAGGCATCCAATTTCAAGTCAGATGTAATTAGCAATTGAGCTCCTGGCACCTATCAAGTGGACTGACCTGAGGGCTCGAATAATATCAACACACTCATCCTAATATTCGAAAGCTCCCCATGCATTTTTATAGCATAATTATGATTAATGAGCACTGGTATAGCCACACATCCTCAGAGGATAAATCATTACTATTTTTATTAACATTATTCATACTTTATGAAAGTTAATCTGTTAAAAAATATATGCTATGCACTAACATACTATGATTTATGATATTTATTGTTACATAAACAATCTACACTTCAAATATTGGTCATTCTGCATATTTGCTCTGACAGTGAGTGCAATGGCTAATATTCTGCTCCCAACAAGGCCTTACAAAAATTTTTTTATTTTCATTCTATATAATATTATAGGATAAAAAAATTCAAAAAAGTCAAAAAAGGTCTTGAAGTAATCATTTATACCCCAAAGAATCTGATCTCATCATCAACTCTGCCTCACTCCCAGGTGAGCTCAACCTTCTAGCCTTCTATTCTTGCTTTGAAAAAGGCAACATGGAGCCCATGCCACTTTCCATCTCTGACGAAGTTGGCTAAGGTCTAGAGCTTTAATCTGGCCTTGGCATAGGCACACTGCTTACAACAGAACTGGTCGACTTTCCCATTACATTCATCCCCAAAGTGCATCAAAAGAAGGGTCCTTCCCCACATTAAAGCTTGTGTTCCACCCAGTTTGGGCCCCTACCAATTTGCCTATTGCTCGTTCAACTAAGGATGCCATTTCCACAGTACTTAAATCAGGAATGTTCTTTCGCTAAACAACGCTGAAAGGTTTATTCTTTTATTACATCCAGGATGGACTATTGTAATGCTTTGCTTTCAAGATGTTCAGCTAAGCTTATTAATAAACTTCAGTTAGTTCCAAACACATCACTCATAATAAGGTTTTATTGTCCGTGAACAAAAACAAAACAGGAGATCAGAATATTGCAGAACCTAAACAAGATCATGAGAAGATGTAGACTCGACTAGACTAGACATGAGGTTGGAACAACACTTGCATGATGTGAAAACAAGAGCGACGATCCAACAAAGAATAGAGCACACCGGCGGCTTTAAATGTACGATCAGCTGGGTCACCAATCGACATAATTTGCATTTTTTTGGACTGTGGGAGGAAACCAGAGTAACCGGAGAAGTGCGGGGAGATCATGAAAACTCGGCCAGAGGTCAAACCTGGGACCTTATTGGGAGGCGACCGTGCTAACCACTACACGACGCCGCCTCCAAGACATAAAGCCGATACGGAGCTTGGGGTGCCGCGTCCTGCTCTCTGCGCTACCCTGTATCCAGGGTCATTGTGTAGCAGTGGCTGAAATTATTATATATTTGTTTATTTGTCCTAGGATATGAATGTCCAGCAATGTGTTTACCCAATATCATTCAACTATGTCACCAGGGTGAGAAGGGTGAAAGGCTCATTATAAAAAAGAAATCTAAACAATTTAATTTTTATATTCCTCAAAATTAACAAAATCATTTCATTATAGCTAGTTGAATGTTTTATACGGTTTATCCTAATACTCTTTGTCTGATTTTTGTTTACTTGTTGTTCACTTTTCTAGCAGAGTTCCAGCTATGGTTCAAATCCTTTGCTCTCTATAGTTAATAGTTGAGAATCACTGAATCACAGATACCAAATTCTCAATGTAATACATCTGTGCCTGTGGAAATCACAAACATATCCATTTCAACATTCTAAGAACAATATATGTAGGTAAATAATTAATATTTTGATTATCTGACCGCCTGCCTGTCTTCAAAACAAGATGACTCTGCACTGTCCTTTCAGAAATGCACAGCCCATTTGAGACCAATTGACTTGAGATGGATTTTCTGAAGCTTTTCACTTCTATATGAGGTGTACCCTTTTGGAAGATCATAAAGTACCATGTAATCAACTGGGTACAGCATTAATATGTTCTAGCCATCCAAAAGATATTAATACATATTTTTAAAATCAAGTATAATTAACATGTTAGATAACATGTTAGATAACTTTGTCAATAACCACTAACAGTCACTGGTGCGTTATTTAAGATAAGATTATTGTTTGTTATTTGTTGGTTCACGGTTACATGTCAGAGATGTTTAGTCCCTAGTCTTGTTCTTAGTTCTGCACTCAGTTCATAGTTCTGCCAAGGTAACATTACATGAGATATAATGTGAGGTTTTGTTTGTTTTAGTTTCATTTCGAGTGTTCATGTTTTATTTAGGGTGGCACGGTCGCATAGTGGTTAGCACAGTCACCTAACAACAATAAGATCTTCCTTGCGTGGGTTTCCTAAGGGTACTCCCATAGTCCAAAAACATGCAGATAAGGTCGATTGGTAATTCTAAAATTGCCGTAGGAGTGAATGTGTGTGTAAATGGTTGTCTATCTATGTGTGGCGACCCGTCCAGTGTGTTCCCCTGCCTTTCTCCCTATGTGAGCGGGGATAGGCGCCAGCAGACCCCCGTGACCCCGCAATAGGGAATAAGCAGGTAAGAAGATGAATAAATGAAAGTTTTGTATGACCATAGAATAAAGCCATGTTCTTGCAGTTTGGTTCCCGTGTGTTCTTGAACCATAACAAAATAATCCTCTTAAATTAATACATTAATACAGAGAGACACGCTATGAGGCACAAGTTTTTTCAGAAGACCATCCCTGTGTAGCGCACATATAGTGCCGTATGCCCCACCTCTGGTCATGCCGGCTGTGTAAGTTTTTTCCCATGAAGAGGTAGGACGACACTTAAAATTTTTGTGATGTATTTGATAGACAATGTCACACACATTTCAAAGCTTAATCAAAGGACTTCTTGATTCCCAGCAGGATTAGTGGGTTTGTTGTGCTGCTGCTCGCAGGTAAGGCTTTAGTCTGGGCAGCTACAGTCTGGGAGTTAGACCCGTGAGTCAGCGTAGACATTGACTACTTCTTTGCGTGCATGCTGGAGGTGTTTGATGGTCAAGCCCCATCAGTGCAGCCCCAGGATGGACAAGCCCAGTCAGAGGATCTTCACTCTGTTGCCGTGGCGGTCAAGGCGCTCCACCCTTTTCCAGTGGAGGCCCAGGCACTCCACTTTGTTCCTGTGAAGGTTGAGGCGCTTCACCCTGGTCCCATGGAGGTTGAGCCGGGTACGAAACTATCATGCTCAACCCGTGGAGAGTGGACTGGAGTGCCTCTCCACACCATGCCTTGGGACAGTTCACCCGCTCAGCTCCTTGTGAACTATGGTTTGTGCATGGACCAGGGCCTCCAAAGTAACCCCTGTCAATGTTGTGAGTTTAAGTCTGTATGTATTACTTGCATATTGGTAACAAAATGTTTTCTTTGTTATAATATTTAGCATTTAGATTTACGGTCTTCCCATTTAAGTTACTAGTTCATGCGTGTCTAGGACTAATGGGTTTTATTAATGTTTTTCTGCTCTCATTACTTGTTGTTTATATATTGTTTTTCTATATCAGCAGTTTTTGTCTGCTCCATTTTGCTTTCCCATGTAGTTTTTACGGTCTTGGCTTTAGTTTTTGTGTCTACCCCTGTTCGCCATTTTTAGATGCCATCTGCATGTGTTTTGATTTAGTTGGTCTTTCAGTAGTTGGTTGGATATTGGGTTATCTTTCTGTCTTGTTGTATGACTGTTCTCTTTAATAATTTCTGCCTGTTAATATGTCCTTATTAACATTGATTTTTGTCAAATTCATTTTGGTATGCCATATATTTTCAAGTTTTTGGGGCTGTCTATCGGGTCTTACTATGTTTTTATTTGGTCATGTTTTTTCCTGTCTTGTTTTGTAAGTAAGTGTCTTTCAACCTTTTGTCTTTAGGCAAGTCTGTCTATCCGTTTCCATGCCTGCATGTCTGTCTCTCCGTTTCCATGCACACAAGTCTCCGTGCCTTACTGTCTGTATGTCTGTTTTGTTCTTGATTCTGTCTGTCTCCATTTATTTTGTTCTTGGGTCCTGTCTCTGTTTGTGCCAGTCCCTCTTAGCTTCTTTTTCTGTCCTCCTCTTTTAGTGTGTCTATCTCATTCTCCATACCATCTTGTTCCTGGCTCTTAGTTCCTGTTTTGGTCCCGGTTCCTGTCCCGGTTCCTATCTTTGTCCCAATTTCGGCCTCTGTCCCTGTTCTGCTCTATGTCTGTCCGGTCTTAACCTATCTTTTTCTCCTTTTTGGAGATGTCCTAGGGCTATGCCTTAGGAGAACGCAAGTAGGCATTTTTTGAACGGTGAGGTAGTTACGATACACACACTACCCTTTCCACGTCACTACGTCGCTCTCTGATTGGGGATGCGATCAAGAATCCGGGCGATGGTGCATTATTTATTTATTATTGTTTGTTATTTGTTGGTTCATGGTTACATGTCCGAGATGCTCAGTCCTTAATCCTGCTCTCAGTTCCTAGTTCATCCAAGGTAACGTTACATGAGGCGTAATGTTGGTTTGCCTGTTTATCGTTTGTTGCAATCTCACGTGAGCACTCACATGTGCTAAGCTGGTACAAATCCTCCACTGAAGGCACTGTGGCTGGTTCTCCTGACCATGGAAACAGGGGTGCTTGGTAACCTAAAACACACTGAAACGGTGAGAGGCCATTAGAGGATTGAGTGAGGGAATTCTGCGCATACTCTGCCCAAAGCAAAAACTCACTCCATCGATTCTGTGAACCACGTTTTTAAGGCCCTAAAGGACCTTTCTGCATAATTCATCCACATGAGTTTAGTGGGCTTACCCTTCAGCAAGGTAGGGCTTTATTTGTGAGGCAGGAGGAAATGTGAAGGGCAGGTGTGCAGTGTGTGGTGGGGAGTTAAGCTTCTTGTGCTAGCTTAACGTCAATAAAATCCACACCGACCCCGAGGCCACTAGGGCAGAGAAAGAATGGCAGTAATGAGTAACTTGTATCCGTACTGGCACTACTAGTCTCGAGGTGGCCGTCACTTACATTGGTGGGCCCAGTGCGGGGTCTAGTGGGGCAACGGGCGCATTGGTGACCAGGAGCGCCACTATTCAAACAGAGATTGAAGCATTGTCGTTGTTGTTTCTCCTCCTCAGAAAACTTATAAGCCCCCACTTGCATAGGTTCCTCTTCAAGGGGTAGGAGTGCTGAACTGCGCTCAGTACTGAGGTGCTGGACGTGGAAATCGAAATCGGTAAGTGGTTGCGAAGTGAATTACCAATTCTTATTGCTCTCATAACGAATTCATGATAAGAGTCATTTTCTCCACGACAAACCAGCTCCGTTTGTAAATTTAAATTTAGCCCCTGCTTAAACAGAGCTTTTAACGCAACTTCATTCATCCCGCTTTGAGCTCAGAATGTGTGAAACATGATTGCGAAAACTGAGGTGGAACTTGTGCCCTGCCTTAACCGGAATAAACGCAAAGAGATATTCAATTTCCTCCCCCCGCCACGGCGTTCTTGGAAAACATGTAGGGCTTGGAAATGCAAATTGAGAGTCTCTTGCAGCCGGATTAAGTTCGCTGAATTCATGGTTGACAAAGTATTCTGTTATGCAGGTAGTGTGGTGTTAAAATCAATTATGCAGGACACTCCAGGCAGTTGGTTCTCTTAATAACGTTTATTCTAAAGGAGGAGAGGGTAGGGGTGTTCACACACAAACAAACAGAGAAACGGCAAACAAGTCCAAAAATGTTAGCCAATACTCTGAATCAGGAAAACATGCAACGGGGTCAAGATCTGTGATATCAATAGTTAAGATGCTTGATAAGTTTAGGCTAGCAATACAATACTTTGCAACCTGACCCAACGATGGTGCTCCTTAAATAAGTTGCTTATTCCCTCTGACCCGGAACAGGAAGTCCGCCCCTCAGAAATCAGGGGAATAAGGGTGGTGTTCAGGGGTCATTGTATCCCTTACAAGTCCAAAGCCCGGATAAATGAGGAGGGTTGCGTTAGGAAGGCAAAGGAGAAGGGGAGGAGGGTGGAGGTTAAGATGGGTACTTTAGGTGTTGGTACTATGACTGGTAAAGGGAGAGAGTTAGCTGACATGATGGTGAGTAGAAAGGTGGATATGTTTAGGAGACCAGGTAGAAAGGGAGTAAGGCCAGTAACCTTGAAGGTGTATTCAAAGTGTTTTATAATGGTAGATGGAAAGAGAAATGGAGTAGGTAGAATCCTAAAGAAGGAGTATATTGAGAGTGTAATGGAGGTGAAGAGAGTTTCTGATAGGGTGATGAAAGTGAGGCTGGGAGGTGAGGGTGTGATAATAAATATCAGTGCTTATGCTCCACAAGTCGGTTGTGAGATGGAGGAAAAGGAAAGATGCTGGAGTGAGTTAGATCGTGTGGTGGAGAGTGTAGCTAGACATGAAAGATTGGTGATAGGAGCAGATGTCAATAGTCATGGATGTGATGGGTCGGTATGGCCTTAAAGTGAAGAATGTGGAAGGACAGATGGTGGTAGATTTTGCTAAAAGGATGGAGATGGCAGTGGTGAACAAATATTTTAAGAAAAAGTAAGAGCATAGGGTGACGTACAAGGGTGGAAGAAGTTGAACACAGGTGGACTATATTTTGTGCAGGAGAGGTAACCTGAAAGAGATTTGGGACTGTAAGGTGGTGGCAGGGGATAGTGTAGCTAAACAGCATTGGATGTTTGTCTGTAGGATGGCTTTGGAGATTACAAAGAAGAGGAAGAGAGAGAGAGGACAGAAAAGAGAATAAGATGGTGGAAGCTGAAGGAGGAAGACTGTAGTGTGAGATTCAGGGACGAGGTCAGTCATGGGCTTGGTGGTGGTGAAGAGTTGTTGAATGATTGGGCAATGACTGCAGAAGTAATAAGGGAGACAGCTATGAACATACTTGGTGTGACATCTGGAAAGGGAAAGGAAGACAAAGAGACGTGGTGGCGGAATGAATAAGTGCAGGAAAGTATAAGGAAAAAGAGGTTGGCGAAACAGAATTTGGATCGGCAGAGAGATGAGAAAAGTAGGCAGGAGTATAAGGAGATGAGGCAGCAGGTAAAGGTGGAGGTGGCAAAAGCTAAGGAAAAGGCCTATGAGGTTGTATGTGGTTGGACACTAAGGAGGGAGAAAAGGATTTGTACCAGCTGGCCAGGCAGAGACACAGAGATGGAATGCATGTACTGCAAGTCTGACAGTTTGTGCAATAAAGGATAGGAATGTTTTGGCTAGTGAGGAAAGTGTGTTGGGAATGTGGAGAAAGTATTTTTAGCAGCTGATGAATGAGGAGAATGAGAGAGAGAGAAGGTTGGATGATGTGGAGATGGTGGAACAGGAAGTGAATAGGATTAGTAAGGCAGAAGTGAGAGCAGCTATTAGGAGGATGAAGAATGGAAAGACGGTTGGAACAGATGACATTTCAGTAGAAGCATGGAAATGTTTCTGTGAAATGGCAGTGGAGTTTCTGACTAAATTGTTTACAAGAATTTTGGAAGGTGAGAGGATGCCTGAGGAATGGAGAAGGAGTTTTCTGGTACTGATTTTTAAGAATAACGGAGATGTACAAACATGCAGTAACTAAAGGAAAATCAAGTTGTTGAGTCACACCATAAAGTTAAGAGAAATAGTAGTGGAAGCTAGGCTAAGGGAAGAGGCGCCCATCTGTGAGCAACAGTATGTTTTCATGCCAAGGAAGAGTACTACAAATGCAATCTTTGCTTTGAGAATGTTGATTGGGAAGTATAGAGAAGGCCAGAAGGAGTTGCATTGTGTGATTGTGGATCTGAAGGAAGCATACGACAGGGTTCTAAGAGAAGAGTTGTGGTATTGTATGAGGAAGTCAGGTGTAGCAGAGAAGTATGTGAGGGTGGTTCAGCACATGTATGAGGACAGCAGTGAATTGTGCGGTTGGAATGTCTAGTTCAAAGTGAAGGTGGGATTGTATCAAGGATCAGCTCTGAGCACTTTTTTGTTTGCAATGGTGATGGATAGGTTTTGACATATGAGGTCAGACAGGAGTCTCCATGGATGATGATGTTTGCGGATGATATTGTGATTTATGGTGTGGTGGCCTAGTGGTTAAGATTTTGAACTAAAACCAGAAAGGTCGGGGTTCGATTACCACTTACACCAAGCAACCACTGTGGGCCCAGTAACCCATAATTGCTCAGTTGTAAAAAATAGACAAAATGTATGTCACTCTGGAGCATCTGCCAAATGCTAAACTGTAACTGTAATTGGTGAGGATAGGGAGCAGGTTGAGAAGAATTTGTAAAGCAGGAGGAGGCAGGAGTGATTTCTGATAGAGTTCCGGCAAGAGTGAGTTTATAGGACTGTAGTGAAACTAACAATGTTGTATGATTTAGAGACAGTGGTGTTGTCAAAAAGACAGGAGGAGGAGCTGGAAGTGGCAAAGTTGAAGATGCTGAGATTTTCATTGGGAGTGACAAGAATGGACAGGATTAGAAATGAGTTTATTGTAGGTTGTAGGATATACAAGGTGAGAGAGGCTAGGTTGAGATGCTTTGGACATGTGCAGAGGAGGGACCAATTTTCGTCAAAACCTATTATCTATCCAGTTTCTGGGTTATTGCATAAGCTCTCAGGGAGTGGGCATGGATGTGTTCAGTCTGTTCTGGAATGGCCCCAGCCTAAAACAAGAAGACATTGTTTCAGGTACCCAGTTCACTTCAAGAGTGTGGGGTGAGTTTTTCAAGTGAATAGACATTAATGTCAGCCTCTCCTCAGGTTACCATCCTCAGTCAAACGGGCAAGTAGAAAGCTTGAACCAGGAGCTGGGCTGGTATCTCTCCATTTCAATGTGTTTTAGGCTACAAACTGCCTCTGTTCCCATGGACAGGTGAGCATTCATCTGTGCTGGCCATGAAGGAGTGGTTCCAGTGCAATGCCGGTTACAGAGAGCAGTTCATCGCCAACCATTTCAGGCTAATCATAGACAATGCCCTCAGCCTGTGTACACCCCGGGGCAATTAGTCTGGCTTTCAACTAAGGATCTGCGTCTTCGTCTGCCTTCGTCTCAGCCCCAGATACTTTGGACCATTCAAGTTAATCCACCTGATCAATGAGGTGTTCTACAAGCTACAACTACCACCTGCATAGCACATTTCCCTTGCCTTCCATGTGTCTTTGTTGAAACCCTTTCACATGCCTGCTCAAAAACAACCTTCTTCTACACATCCTCCAGGTCCCATAGAACCGGATGACGGACCTGTATTATTTGGTACATGAAATTCTAGATTCCCGCAGGCTTCCGCGTCTTAGGCTCCACCAGGTTGTGACGGTTACATCTGTTAGGGCAAGACAGTGTCCATCCCCCTCGGGAATGGGTTGCTGTCTTGTCATGCAACATAGCCCATAGTCTTAGGACAGCTCTAGTTAATCGCTGATTGTCCAGAGCTCCCGCCACCCTTGTCTCATCTGAGGAGGGCTCAGCTGTCTTCATCTTGCGAGCAGAGGCCCCAGCCATCCCCATCTCACCAGAGGGGGCCCCAGACATCCTGGTCTTGGTAATGTCCTGTGGCCTCACCGTGGCCCAGGAATCATCATGTCTATTTCTGTTCTCTGTTTTGGTCCGTTTTCTATTGGCTCTGTTCTGGTCTGTTCTCATCTGGTCCTGTCAGATTGGGAGTCATGGGGGGCCCATTCTTGACGTTGTCAGCTTAGTGTGTTTCCTGTTGAGTCTGATTCCTATCAAGGTTTCTTCTTAATCTCACTCTAGGTAGCTTTTCCTTGCCACCATCGCCCCCCGGCTTGCTCATCAGGGACAAACTGTCAGATATATCTATTTCACTATGTACAGCTGCTTTGAGACAATATAAACTGTTAAAAGTTCTATTCAAATAATATTAAATTGAAAGATGGTCTGATGGACTTTCTCAACGCACGAAAGGCTGACAGGACAGGGGTACACCCTGAACAGGTTGCCAGTCCACCACAGGGCCACACATAAATGAACAAGCACACACACACACACACACACACACACACACACACACACACACACAAACTCCTATGGGCATTTTAGCATCATTAGTCAACCTAATGCACATTCATTCATTCATCTTCTTAACCGCTTATTGCTGAATTCAGGTCACGGGGGTCTGCTGCGCCTATCCCAGTATACATAGGGCGAGAGCTGGGGGTACACCCTGTCGCCAGTCCATCTCAGGGCAATACATTGACAAACAACCATTCACACATATTCACTCCTATGGACAATTTAGAATCACCAATCAAACTAATCTTTATGTTTTTGGACTGTGGGAGGAAACCGACACAAGCGCAGGGAGAACATGCAAACTTCACACAGAAAGATCCCGGCCCGGGAACCTGGGACGTTCTTGTTATGAGGCGATCGTGCTATACACTACGCCACCGTGCTGCCCAATGCAATTATTTTATTTTAAATTATTATCAAAATACAAATACAAACCCAGTTGAATTTACTGGTTGGCCTACCAACACTAGGTGTAAAAAATCACAAGGTGAATATATATAGGATACAAGTTTTACCTAGGTCATAACAAATCCTGGTCCTGAGCCAATTACAAGCCTGACTACCAGTTATGTCAGACTTAAATCCTTGGTTCCATCCACCTACCACTCCTGCCTCCTGGTTTTGTCTCAGTCCCAATCTAAGCTCCTGCTTTTATCCAAGACCTGCTTTTGAGTCTTTGTTCCCATCTCTCTCTTTATTCTGTCCAGGTCTTAATCCCAATTTTCAAGAGATTTCACAGACTCCTATTTGTATACAGGTTTCAGTCCTGAATCCCGGTTTGATTTAGGACCTGACTTGGATTCCCAGTTCCAGGCTCTGTTTATGACTTCTATGTTCATTCAGTGAGCACTGCTCATCCCACCTAGCGCTAATGCTAACGAAGTGTTCAGTGTGCTGGACCATTCGTAATCAAATATTTCAAACATGCAGATCCCAAAACTTTTCTCCCTAAGATCCACATGTGGTCTGTGCTACAAGAAAAGTGAACACGCTGGATCTTGTTTACACAAATACTGCTGGCACATACTGGGCAGGGACTTGCCACCACCTCGGATACTCAGACATTACTGGTATGCTAATTCTAGCATACAGACTGGTTGTTAAGCTCTCAAAAACAGTTCTAAAACAGTTTAAACCCTGGCCAGCAGAAGTCATCTCTGCTCTCCAGTATTGTTTTAATTGCACTGCCTTGGTTACATCTTCGATGCTCTTGCTGATGTAGTAGTCTCCAAGAACACTATCACACAACTCAAACAGAAACCATGGATAACTGCACAGGTGTATGCACTGCTTAAGTTGAGAGATCACCTTCAGAGCTTGTGACAAAGTGGTTTAAAAAACAGCTAGAGCCAAGCTGACTCGTGCCATCAGAAAAGTAAATTGTGCACAAAAGTTTGTCATTTCAACCATGTATGCACTATATAATGAAATGAGACAACATTTCTCAAGGACCTTGGTGCTACATACAGACATTTAAGTACAGTGCAGACCTAGGACAAGTGCAACAAAAAACAATAAACAAAGACAATATCACTTACATTACAACCAAAGAGCAGTGACCCTGCATCCAAACCATCACAAACTACAGGACTACTCTACCTGCCTGTAACAGTGATGCCTACCTTCCAAATGCGCTCACTGTTTTTAATTTTTTTTTCTTTATCTTGTTTCCTCATGACGTACTCTAACCCACAGTTCATATGTGGTGTTACCATATATGGAGTTGTTCTTATCTTTGTATTCATAATTTACTCTACCCCACAGATCAAAGATGGTTTTACCATCTATGAAGTTGTTCTTCTCTTTCGAACCATGAGACAGGTCACCTACAGGACAAGTGCCAGGGTGAGGCAATGTACACCACATAATTTTCCATTAAAAGTCTCTTACCTCTTATCTCAAAGTATAAACAGTACACGAATAAATCTAATATCACACAATTTTTATCACATTCCTCCATTTGATTAAAAAAAAAATCCTCATAAATAATGTAGATACACTGACATTAAGTGTATCTTTAAAACCCTCTGTTTTTCTTTAAGACAGATAAATTCTTGAAAAAAAGTTTCACAAAATAGACAATTTGTTATTTTTCTGAAATAAATCATCTAAATTTTCTTTATCATCTGTCTGCGTAGGGAAAAAATACCCCAGCTACCCCTGACTCCTGGGTTATCTATTAGCAGCTTGTAGACTCTTATGAACTATGGCTTTCAGTTTTGATGGTTGGAACTGTCTTCTAAAGATCCTGGTGTTTTGGATCATGTAGTGAACTTGATAGCCTCGATAAGAGTCAACTTGATGGCCTCAGTGAGATTCTTGGAATCTTACCACCCTCTTTGTAGGGTGATGGTGAAAGGTTTTTTTTTGCTAATCACTTGCAGGGTTTTGATGTTTTCTTTACCAGGTTTTGAGATGGGGGGCCCTGGAGGTTTTCCCTTCCCTTTGTAGCTGGTCTTACCCAGAGTGCGCTTTCAGGCCCACTCCCCAGTCTGTTTGTCCATTTGTGCCATCGTCTCTAGAACCCTTTTACAGTGTGAAACATGAATCCACATTGCTTTCTTAGGGACTTTTACCGCAGTTGGAGCAGTCAACAGGATCTGGAACAGTCTCAGCCACCTTCCACTTTCGCCTATAATCCTTCACCACGATCCAGTCATCTGGTTTCGGGTTGTATAGAAGCCCCTCCGCTGGGTTCTCTGCTTTGCCTGTCAATGAATAGCAGAAAGTATGCCAGAGAGATTAATATCGGCCAAATGCTGTAAATGAAAACTGACAATAAAAGGTCTAGATGTTTATTAATGGAACAGCATGGCAGCAGTTTGCTTCTTACTTAGAAGGCTGTTCATATCAGGTAAAATGGAGAGGAACTAGATCTCCCCCACGCAGAATTGCCACTGGAGTTCCTCAAGGCTCACTTGTCTACTTTTCTCCATCTACACTCACTCACTTGGCAAAGTCCTTTCCTCAATGGGTTCATGTACCATTGCTATGCTGTTGACACTCAACTTGTCCTTTCCTTTCCCCCATCTGACATTACAGCTTCTGCAAGGATCTCAGCTCGCCTGAAAGACATATCTTCATGGATAACAACTCAGCAGCTGAAAGTCAACACTTGCAAAACCTACTCTGCATCCCAGCTGATTCATCCCCAAGTCAAGATCTGTCAATCGGCTTGGAAAATTCCTCAATATCCCCCTCAAATACTGCTCACAACATTGGGGTAAATATGGACAATAAATAATTTTACTCACATATTGTTAATATAGCATGATCCTGCAGATTTGTCCCACACAAAATCAGGAGGATACAATCATTCATATCCACTCAGTTGCTTGTGCAGATTCGTATTTCTAAACTTGACTACTGTAACTCACTTCTAGCAGATCTACCTCTGTGTGTGATCTGCCCACTGCAGATGATTCAGAATGCAGCTGCATATTTCATTTACAACCTAACAAAATGTATGCCTAGAAATCCAAAAACAACACTGCACCATCCACCAAGCACTAATGTAACTTTAAGCAATGTTTGTATGTCAGTCTGGACAAGAACATCTGCTAAATGCTTAACTGCAACTGTAATACAATAGGTCAACATTATATAATTAAATTTGCTGGAAGAAAGAGGGAAAGAGTTGGGACATCCCATTCATGTGTTCCTGTTCCTTTCAAAATGACCTTTGCCACTGTGCTAGAATCATATTTAGCTGTTGAAAAATCTTCTACCCACTTAGAGAAAATATGTTAGTTCATTGTTAGTTCATTGAAATCCATTTGTAAGTGAATAGTCTGTGTGTTTGACTCAAAGAGATCTGTATTCATCTGTCAAGATTTTTTGTGGCTCAAATGAGATTTTTCACAATTTTTGGGAGTAATTTAAGTAACATTTCATGTACCATTGATTATATAACTCTATTCCCATTCCTCCTTTGCCAAGTGCTGTAAAAGTTTCACAAAGATCTTCTTGCATTGCTCTTGTGGGGTCTTGTGCGGTTGACTAGAGTACAAGACAATTGTCCACATTTTGAAACAATTAATGTCGGAACTCAGGGGCCCCTACCCTGAGGCGACACTTACGGGGAGGTCTTCTTCAAGGCAGATGATTAGCAATCAG
>JAOTRA010000025.1:2364779-2375993 GCA_026260255.1 Pseudolaguvia tuberculata | reverse complement strand
TGTGTGTGTGTGTGTGTGTGTGTGTGTGTGTGTGTGTGTGTGTGTGTGTGTGTGTGTGTGTGTGTGTGTGTGTTCCCAATAGAGGAGAAGCGCAGTCTTCTTCCCCATTACCCCAGGGCTTTCTCCCCCTTCCCCATACTCAGTCCCGCCCTTCCTCACTCCCACCAGCCATTAAGACACGCAACACACACATACAAAAACACTCAGCACATAAGTCAAGCCTAATGATGTCAGAATCACGGTGAACACGCAAGAAAAGATGCGTTCATGCAGAGACGCTGTCCGCTTCCAAAATGGGATTTACTTTCAGGAAACTTTTTGAGGAAGTTTTGCTTTTCAGACCTTAAACCTCTTTTCCTTCTGCATGGATGGAAATTAAACGGAGGGAAACTAATGCTGGGAAACTTGCGCCTGCGTTAAATTCCCTAACGTGGGAAGTTTCGGAACGTTTGCGCAAGTTTGATAGACTGGGTTAATTGGAACGCCGGGTTAATTTGCGCGGTGTAAAAGAAACGATACGCAAAAAACCCCAAAAAAACACCGGAGAATCTTTTGGTTTTTAACCGAAAAAAACAAAACAATAACAAAACTCAAACAAACAAACAACGCGGAGAGTTAACAGGAAAAAAAAGAAGACATGGCAGAAAAAGAAACGCAGAGGAAAGCTGCCGTATACCGGAGTGTTTCTTTTAAAAAGCTGCACAATTGGAAGGCCAGTAAAAGCGGTTCCGGAGCCGAGGATCAGCGTCACGGCTCGGAGGATTTAGACACTGGAGGTGCCCTTCCCCCTTCGGCTGAACAACCTTCGGATATGCGCAGTGCTGCTGTGGCTAGAAAAGTTTCCAAAATCTCATCAGCCAACCTCTCGAGGGCAGAGCTGCAAAAGAGCTCCACTCATACCATTTCACCCTCAATCCGCCACCTCTCAGAAAAGTTTGGAACAAGCACAAATTCAGGCAGCAATTCAGTTCTTCAGCCCTTAGTTTCCCTCAGGAGTAAATCTTCAGACAGATCATCTTCTCAAGATCATTCTGACCATAGCAAAGAGCTTTCCAAAAAACTGGTTTCGGATCATAACTGTCAAGATTCGGTCTCCGGCTCAGATTCGGATAGAGGTCAAAAACGGAGAGTACGAAAAATCGGAGGAGGTGGTGGTGGTGGTGGTGGTGTAAGGGCAGGTAAGAGCGATTATTCTGGAATCAGTGATGGTTCAGACAGCTTTAGTGGTAACACTTTAAATTCAGAAGAGGATATTTGTATCCTAGGAATTTCAACATGCAAGTCAAATCGCTGGTGTCGCTCATCCCAAAGTGAAACTATTCATGTAGATTCAACCTGGCCCAGTGTTACAAAAATTAGAGAGATTTTCGGAGATGGACACCGAAAGAAGCACAAGTCAATGTCAGATCAAGAGGATTTAAAATCTGATGACTATCATCTATACCATTTCTTTACCACAAAAGACGACAACACGTCTTCTGACAAGAGTGACAGCCAGTCCCCACAGCAGCCAAGAGGATACTGGCAGGACTCAAACACCTATGATCAAGATGCTAATAGACATCAGAGTATGGACTCTGGTTTTAGCACAGAAAAGCATTGTTCTGATGGTTATTTTAGCTTTGTGAAAAGAAAGCAGGCACCAGATAAAAACAGAGTCGATACTCAAAAAGCTAGTAGAAAGAGCTGGACAGATATTGACACGCGACCCACTCCACCTACCCCTCCACCCCGAACTACTTCTGTTGCCTTGCCTCTCGGGTCCCAGTCTTGTGCATACAGTGAACAGCTACAGAAGCAGAGACAGAAGGTTAAGCAGCCGCAGCCATCAGATAGTTTGCATTCCTTACATAGTTCTTCAAAACCACAGACTGGCTTCCCAGTGAAACTGGTCGGCACTCTTGAGAGGTTGAGCTGTAGGGAAGAAGAGGACGAGTCTGGAGAACAGATTGATCGAAAAACCCATTTATTTGTTCATGGAAGTGAAATAACTGGCACACATATTTCAAGAAACAAGCATGATGCCCGGGTCAAACTCTTGCATCGGTCTTCAGGTAGTGAGGACGACAGCCCAGCAGGATTAGCTAATCAAGTCAGACGACGTTCTTTAAGGAAAAAGAAAAAAAGTAATTCCACTAGAGACAATGAGGAGTCTGATGACAGTGACGAACAGCACGTGATGCTGGACCACCAGAATTCATGTGATTCCCAAATGGAGAGACGAAGGCCTGACAGCTTGTGGTCTAATGCCTGTATTCGGGGTTCCTCTGTGATACAGGACAGTTCTAGGCGCTTGTGTAAAGCTTCTGAAGGACAAGTTGGCAACAGTAAAGTCCCATATGTATCACGTGTGTCAAAGGTGACCATTCCACCATTTCTCTCCAGCCCCTTAGGGTCACGCTGTAGCAGCAGATATTCCAGTACTGAAACTCTAAAGGCTGAAGATCCTGTAGGTTCAACATCTAACAGAGCCTCATCCTCTGTTCTAAGCAAAACATATTATGGTAATGCTACCATGTACCGCTCACCTAGTTTTGGGCATGGCGACAGTTTTTCTCGCCCCCCTGTCTGCGTTCGTCCCCGACTGGTGCCTAGCCTGAAGCAAGATGAGAACTCTCCTAATGCTGCGCAAAGCAATATTTCCAGTGCGTTCAGTAATGAAAAAGAAACAGAGAGAATATCACTATCAAATCCTGATATACCTTCAGACACTTTGTCATTACTAAGTTATTTGAAAACTGATTTATCAGGACTAAGGATCAAGAAGAAAGGGAAAGATGGTGAGGAACATCTGAACTCCAGCAATCTGGGTGTTCAAAAGACATCAAATATGTACAGAATGGCTACAAGAAGTGCAGGGTTAAAGTCAAGAAGGCCCTCACTAAAGGATCTTACTGCTACTTTGAGGAGGACCAAGTCTTTTACTTACTCAGAAAAACCTTTAGAGTCAGCATTGAGGAGATCCTCTGAGCAAAGACTGCACTGTGTAAGTGATGGAGAGCGAGAAATCATATCTGATAGAGAAGTTGAGAGTGACGATTGCAGAGGTTTTTATGACTATGAAGAACCAATGCCAACCCCTCTAGAAGATCATTATATACAAGAAGCAAGACAAGTAATAAGAGATATTTGTCAAATGAGCGCTAACCGGGATTATGATGACGAAGGTGATATTGCAAGTTTTAAAAGAAATGGGAATTTTGCCATGTTGGAAACTAACAAAGAAACTAAGATGGAACAGGTCGTGGAGAGGATGGATATGCAGATTGTGGAGACTGTAAACAAAAAACAGAATGATAGAAAAAAGGGTAAATGTTTACCTAGAGAAAACTCTGAGGAAAACATGTTTGGAGACAGATCATTGGATGAACTCTCAGGACATGAATCCAGTCTCACAGATGAAGGAATTGTCACAGAGCCAGAGGCCGTTTCATTCGGAAGGCTGTCCTCTGGCACCGACTTGCTAGGCCAGACGCTCACTGTTTGGACTCAGTCTGGCCTGTATGCGAATCAATCACCCAACATGACTCTGGAAAAGTCTCTTCATGCTCCTGTCCCATCTGTGAGGACAGAATACGAGGCAGTTGCTATAGGAGGAGATATAAGCATTAATAAAACTGTAAACCAGGCCACTTCAGAGGCACCATCTACGCCATCCACTCCTAGTGCTCTTCGAAGACGAAGAAAATTCTCCTCAGCTGCCAACAATGGTTCAGATTCCAGCAATGGTAGTAATGGTGAGTCAAATGTCGAATCTGCTTACCGCTCTCTCAGCGATCCCATGCCTTATCGCAGTCGCTTGGTTGCAGACGATGGCAGTAACAGTTTCTCCATGGACAGCAACCTACTTGGCTCACTTTCACTAAATTCAAAGGTTGTAAGTGCAGATTCCTCTGCAGCAAATATGTCAGAGTGTACCGGCAGCGCAGCTAGTGACCTGTCAGTGTATAGTGACTCACTGAAGGATTACAGCACTGTTATACAGAGCATAGTGCATGAACCTGGAGCAATGGACAAGCTAATCGATGAGAAGGCAAACGGAAAAGCAGTAAAAAAGAAAAGCTTTAGTGATCCTAGCCGAAGAAGTGAACTGGCTTCTTCAGCCCTTGAGGTCCAGAGACATTCTAATGAACCCATTAATGAGCTAGAGCAGCCAATTCCTCCTTCAAGCAGCGAGCCGATTTTGTCTGAGCAAAGAGACCAGTTGTGGAAGCTGAACAGTGAGCAATGTCTGTATTCTAACAAGAGCTCTCAATCTCAATTAGAGTATGATTTGCCCTGTCGTCTTGACTGCAATAGAGTTAATAAAGCAGACAATAAAGAGCCAGTGTTACCCTTTGACCCACAAATGGCTCAGGTATTGTCTCCCAGTATCAGTCGCCGTGGTTCCAAAAAACGTACACACCATGTCACACATCAACCGACTTGCAATGATTGGGATCAATTGGAAGAGCATCAAAAGGAACAAACCTATGAAGATCAGGATCCTTCCAAGTTTATCCGGCCTCAGCTTGTACCTAAAATAAGGTCCAAGCACATCCGCCATGCCAGTGAGCCTGCTACATTTGTTCCTATTACACCATCTAACCAGCAACACAACTCGTTTAAAAACACAGAATCCCAACAACTCTCAAGAAACAGACAAGGTGAAGGTGCGCCGTCTTTGGAGGATGTGACAGAACAATACATTTTGGCCTCAAATCCACCAGAAGGATCTTCAGAAACTTCTGCTAATGGAACCATTTTGGAAGGTACCAGCTCTGTTCCTGCAGCAACCAGCACTGACCCCCAATTGCAAAGAAAGTCCAGTGATGAGCTGACCCAAGCTCCGCTTAAAACAAAACCACGAGTGGTAAGCAATATTTTTTTTGTATGTGCCTTTAAAATTCTTTAGGCTGAAATGTGAACTGAAAGCTGATGTAAAGGAAATTTATTTGTAATCATTTTTTTAAGTGTCACAAGATCTGCTTTTGAATGTGATTGTGCAAAAACAATGTCTGGTTCACTTTGGAGATGTCAGGAGTTGTTGATTATAGTCCTTGTGCCCTTTTTTTTTTGCTATCTATATATACTGAGAGATGAAGTATAAATATGTATTTGGGTAGAGAGAGAAAGATTTGAAAATTGTTAGAGATTAGTTTCTTTCCTTGTATGTCTAAGCAATTCTTTTTTTGTAGGTCCAAGCTCGGTCATATTCTCTTTTAGCACCTTTTATGGTTGTGTACTTTTGTTTGGTGCCTGACTGTTCTTGATTCTGTGTTCTGCTAAAATTCAGTCTGCTGAACGTTATGGGTGCAAATGAACTGTGTGTTTTAGCCAACATTCCTGTCATGAAATGGAATTGCTTCTTTTTGTCCTGTTTAATGAAGTGTCATTATGACCCAGATAAGAGTTCAAATGCCTTGCAGGCCTTGACTTTCAGTTCGGATCATTTTGTCCAATCTGAGTCATCATTTACAGTAGTCTCTCTGTCTCGTGTGTGTGTGTGTGTGTGTGTGTGTGTGTGTGTGTGTGAGAGAGAGAGAGGTTTTTTGTCTGTGTGGCCCTGCAATGGACTGGACCATGGTGTTCTTTTGCCCCATGTGTTCTGGGATAGGCTCTAGTGGATCCCTATGACCCCCGAAGTATATACAACTACTACCTTATTTATCAGCGGTTAGTAATTAAAGAAACTGTGAACCTCAGCGTTGCAGTGGTCTTCAGAGATTCACACATAAAGATGACATCACTGCACTGGAACACATTAGAATTTGGACACATTGTCTGGTAGTGTGTTAAACATTAAAAAGTTTATCAAACATTCTCATGTTTCTTCTTACTAAACAGTGCAGAATGGGTGCAGTAATTCTCATGATTCCCATTTTAGTGATGTAATGTTTTTTGCATGTGTTAGGTAAAGATTATTATTATCAGAACCACTGGGTTGGGTGTGTTAAAGAGTACCAAGTTTTTAAGCATTTCTGTGCCGTGTGTGTGTGTGTGTGTGTGTGTGTGTGTTTCACTCAATCCTTAACAGTGTGGAGTGTCGAGAAATGAGGGAGTAAGAAATCAGAGATAGCTAGTTTATACATATATTGGCAAAAGATTGTGGGCACCTGACTAGCAGACCCATATGTATTACAAAGTCCCTGAGCACAAAACCTGTGAACTCCATTATCACATGATGTATTGTTGTTAGTACATTGACAAAAAGCAGTCCTGATCTTACCACCACTGAACCCCTTTGGGATGAACTGGAATGGTGACTGCATCCCAGACCACCTTACCTGACATTGTCTAATGTCACTAATACTGTTGGAGCTGAATGAAGAGATATCTCACATTCAAGCTTCACAATGGACTCGAACGTCTTACTAGAAGAGTGTAGGTTCATCCAATAGCAAAGTGAGAGTAACAGTGGAATATTGAGAAAAATGTTTGAGGGACCCTTAACGCTTTCTGCTCCAGGGTTGCTGTACAATAGCTGACCCTGCACTCTGACCGCCAACTTACTAAGATGGGATATGCGAAAAAAGAATTTCCCTCATGGGATCCATAAAGTAAATGAAATCAAATGATCCGTATTTAATTTTTATTGAGTGAGAAGTAGAATAACAATAAGAACATCCAGAAAAACACATTTCAAAAAAGTCCCTGTCTTTTGTCCCAGTTTGTTAAACCAAAAAATTGTGAAACACCTTTTGGCAATCTAAAAGGTCCGACATTTCTTGTAGATTGCCACCAGGTTTGTACACAACACAGGAATTTGTCCTATAGGATTAAGGTCTGGACACTGGCTAGGCCAGTTCTTGCATAATGTAGTAACCATAGTTTTCTTGGCGACCATGGTCCTAGCTGCTTTAAGATCATTAACAATATCCTCCTTTGTAGTTCTGGACTGATTCCCCACTGTTCTCATGATCATTGAAACTTCCTGAGCTGAGATCTTGTATGAAGCCCCAGACCGAGGGTGATTGACAGTTATATGAAGGTGGGCAGGGGTTCTTTCTTTTCCTGAGCACCTCTACTGCAGCTGCGGTAAGAGTTGTAGCCTTATCACCAAACTCATTGCAAACTTGTATAGGTCTACAATATTGTTTCTTACATCCTTGGACAGCACTTTGGTCTTGTTTATGGTGGTGAGATATGAATCTTTTATATAAATTATTAGCTGAGATTAGGAGCACTCCATTTTGCTAAATAATATGGTATCAAATACTTATTACAGTCATTAAAAGAGTTTTGTTTCTATTCTGTTTCTCAAAGTTAACTTAAATCTATTATTAAAATTATAAACTGATCCAGGCACTGAAATATACAAAATCAGGAAGGGGTCAAATATTTTGGTGTGTGTGTGTGTGTGTGTGTGTGTGTGTGTGTGTGTGTGTGTGTGTGTGTGGGTGTGTGTTGTTTAACACTATTTTGTTCAGTACATAAGCAACTTTGTTGAAGTCTTCTCTCCTATCTGCTAACTACAGTGTGTGTGTGTGTGTGTGTGCAGGCGCATGCTCTTGTTTTCATAACTGTATTTCTGGACCCCTGACAGCAGTAGTGTGGAGTGATCCTTTGCAGACAGGAAACCAGGAAACAGAAACAGGAAGTTGTTATGGTTACTGATGTGCTTGACGAGTTACATGGAAGGATCCTGGGAGAATGCAGCTCCACACTTTCAGGCCTAAAGCAACAACATGTTCCGAATTGATCTTGTACCCATTTTCCCCATTATCCCTTTCTAAACACACAATGAATTGGATGTCTTGAAACACAATCAGATCTAAACTCAATCCTAACTGATCCCATGTCAGTACAGTCTTTATTTGATCTCTTTGGGCATTTTAGAGATTTAACTCCATTAACCCAACACACCAGGGGGTCTGGGGTATTCAGTTGTATTCAGGGCTTTGTTCAAGAAACCCAAGTACTTTCAAAGTATAGCACATCTTGGTGCCTTCTGAAATCCCATACTACTCAAGTACACTGTATTCCCAAAAAACTGGTGGTTACCTGAGCATCACAAACACAATTTCAAACACTATGTTCCAGGTTTATTCCCAGTTTTGCTATTGTATTAAGGGAAAAGGATTACATTTTTCTCACGCATATGATCATACACAGTACAACATATAGTGAAATGTTTTCTTCACATATCCCATCATAGTAAGTTGGGGGTCAGCTATTGTACAATGCCCCCTGGAGCAGGAAGACGCCCAACAATGGCAATGGCAGACTTGAGCCCAGGTCTTCCTTGGTGGTGGTGGGACTAGAACCCAGGTCTCCCTGGTCTACCAATTAACAACTCATCACCTTAACCACTGAACCACCACTGCCCCCACTCTTCTTGGAAGAGTTTCTACTACAACAGTGAGACACTAATGTCTAGGGTCTGTGAGGTAGTTGGTAGTGTTCAGTATTATGATAAAAAAATCTAAATGTAAATAGAGTATGAAATAAAATCTTGAAAAACATCCAGTGTGTTACAATGCTAACGCACTACTTACATTTGTAGATGATATTTTCAGAGTTTTTTAGATCTTTCATTTGTCTTCTTGCACGCTTAATACCTAACTTTGGGTCACGGGGTATGCTGGCGCCCATCCCAGCGCTCATAGGGCAAGATCCTGGACGGGTCGCCAATACATCTACATCTAGGGCAACACATAGACAAACAACCACTCACACACACATTCACTCCTAAGGACAATTTAGAATCACCTATCGCAAGCACGAAGAGAACATTTTCTAGATTACTACCTTTTTATCTAAGCTAAAAATTACTTTGACCATGAACTGGAAATGTTTTATTGCTATATTTTGGGTTGCACGTTCTGCACATCTGTCTTACTCTTACAACTTTTTTTTCCCCTTAAAGCCATTAAGATCAGCGCATAGTAGAAAGATGAGGTCATTGCCATGGGATTTTTCTTTGGTGAGATTGGAGTGTGATATCAGTTGAAGAACGAGCGAGCGAGCGAGAGAGAACGCGAGTTGGAGCATGATCGCACATAGGACAGTGACTACACAGAAACCTCTGAACAGCATAGTAGAATGAGTGAACAGTGAGAGATTATGAAAGATAGGAGGTATAGGAAGAGAGGGAGAAGAAGCGATGGAAACTGGTAGCTTTGTTGTTTTTAGTTCATTAAGCAGAAGGAATGTGGTCTTTCTTTTTTTTCTCTGCATAAGATTGTGTGTGTGTGTGTGTGTGTGTGTGTGTGTGTGTGTGTGTGTGTGTGTGTTTAATTGACTTACTTTTCTTAAATCAATTAATAGTTGGTATGTCCCATTGGAGACTTTAATTTTAGAATCATTTTTTCAGGAACATTTAGATATTTTACATTCATCCTTTTGACACTCTTATCCAGAGTGACTTATAAAAGACGTAACTCTTTTATACAACTGACCAAATGGGTTAAGGGTCTTGCTCAGAGAAACCCTGGTCTTTGGTATTAATATTATATTATATTATATTATATTATATTATATGTGTGTGTGTGTGTGTGTGTGTGTGTGTGTGTGTGTGTGTGTGTGTGTGTGCAGGCGCATGCTCTTGTTTTCATAACTGTATTTCTTGTGAGATTATACTGTATTTCGAGAGAGAGTCTTGTGGTGGATAGACCCGGGCATGAGAAATAGGTCATGGGGTGATAAAGCCACCGAGGGTGGGCGGAGGTTCTCTCTTTCCCATAGCACCTCTGGCAAAGCTGCAGTGTGTGTGTGTGTATGCTTGTTTCTTCTGATTGGTCCAGCCTTCTGTGGTCTTACTAGCAAAAAACGGAGCAGCTGGGCAGGGCAGTAAAAAACTTTCTATCGTTCATCTGGCCTTACCCTCTCTCTCTCTTTCTCTCTTTCTCGTGTGTATGTGTGTTTTAAGCAATTGGAAAAAGTCTGTTCCCAAGTGAGGAAACGTTTTGAAGAGAATTATCATTGCTAGCATTTCCTACTCCTCTATTCCTTCTCCTAAATTTTCCCTGCCCATATTTGTCCCCATGTCTCTAACTTTCTTTTTTTCCTCCATGTTAATATATGTATAATATAAACTGTATAATTTTTATAATAGATATTTTGCTATATAAATTGTAAATGCTGCCATGATTTAACCCAATAAAAAGTGAAGTCACAGAAGGGTTTATTAATTACAAAAAAAATAAAAAAAACCTTGTGAAGAAAAATGTACCATTGACCACCTGTACCATAGCCATAATATGTAACATTCATTCATTCATCCATCCTGTAACCCTCTTATTCCCTTATTCAGGGTTACAGGGGTCTGCTGGAGCTGGATCTCACCGCATAGGGCAAGGGGCAGGGGTACACGCCAGTGGATGGATATCACCCATGGAACGCAGTGTCCCACCAGGAGGACAGAAGAATGTTAACAAGATTTAATAATCAATATTGAGTAAAATATTTGGACCTATATGGATATATTTACTCAATATCGATTAAAGCTTGTTAACCGTATTGTTGATATTTACAGTAATATTCATCACAATTTTAATACTCTATATTTTATCTGCATAGCCCCACTGAACTTTAATATATTAGTTCTGAATATCATCAAAGAATCCTAAAATCGGAGAGTTTGTGTTATAACCGTTGATTAATAGTCATAAAAATTTTTGATCTCTTTAGTGCAGATTTCACTTAACCTCCATCTGTTGCCTCTTCTCACTTTTTGCCCCACTTTCGCTTTGTCTCGCTCGTGCCTTTGGCCTTCCTACACACACACACACACACACACACACAAACACATTAAAAGGGAACCACCCTTCATAATTACAGAGTCTGGCTGCTTCTGTAAAGGGAGGCCCTATAAAACAGCACTTTCTGATGACGAAGTGTGTGTGTGTGTCTGTGTGTGTGTGTCTGTGTGTGTGTGTGTGTGTTTGTTGAAGCTGTATGTGTTTGCATATTTGTACAATGTGATTAGGTCTGGGTGTGTGTGTGTTTGTGTTTCTTAAACTGTTGAAGTCTGTGTGTAAATGTGCTTTGTTGCTGGTTCAAATATTCATTTTTCATAGAAAAATGCTCTTATTTGTAGTGCAGTTGCATATTTTGTTTGCGTGTGTGTAATGTTTGTATGCACTCTTGACCGCTTGCTCTTTTCTCTATTCTTGTGTCCCTCTGATGTGGTCTTGTCCTATTTAACTTCCGGCCGTTGTGTGTGTGTGTGTGTGTGTGTGTGTGTGTGTGTGTGTTTGTGTGTGTGTGTGTGTGTGTGTGTGTGTGTGTGTG
>JAOTRA010000025.1:2353260-2364679 GCA_026260255.1 Pseudolaguvia tuberculata | reverse complement strand
GCAACCCTCCCCATTTATCCGGGCTTGGGACCGGCACTAAGAATGCACTGGCTTGTGCAACCCTTATGGCTGGGTTTTCTTCTTTGATAATAATAATACTTGAAAAGTATGCTTAGAATACTTTTTAAGTATTTCATATATTTAAATATTTCCTTGTCTCATCATCTATTACTTACTTATTCCCTAATTCCCTAATTCCCTATCCCACCCGTCTCTTAAAGGGTGATAGGCAGGAGAGGTACATCCTGGACAGGTCAGCAGTATATCAAAGGGCTACACACAGTCAAATTACACTATGGGTAATTTAGAATCATCAATCAGCTGTGGGTGGAAACCTGAGAACCTGGAGTAAATCCACACAAAAATGCAAACTCCACATACTCAGGCCTTGTTGCTGGAAGACTGGAAAAGTGCTAAGCACTAAGACACTGTGTTGCCCCCTTCTCAATTGGACGTTTCTCGTCCAAAAAAACTGTTATTGAGTATCTATTTGGATCGATAGTTACTGGTAACAATACTGACAATCATTCGTAGAAAGAAATGGGCCAAATACATACCCCTGAGGAAGCACCACCATTGATTGATGATTATAAATTAAATATTACATGTGGTCTGCTGGAATAACAGTTATAAATCATACGGTTATAAAGGTATATGAGGTAAAAGTAGTTGAATACTATAGTTGTATTTATTGGTGCTAAATTAACTTGGTAATAGAACTAAAATCAACATTCAAAGTCAGGGATAATTGACAGTGTAGAAGACAAATCTCTGAATCATCATTCTCAATTGGGGTGGCGTAGTGGTTAAAAAGAGGTCCCGGGTTAGATTCCTGGGTCGGGGATCTTTCTGTCCGGAGTTTGCATGTGTTTTCTGTGCTTGCGTGGGTTTCTTCCAGCTACTCCCACAGTCCAAAACATGCAGATTGGGTCGATTGGTGATTCTAAATTGTCCATAGGAGTGAATGTGTGTGTGTAAATGGTTGTTGGTCTATGTGTTGCCTTGCAATGGACTAGCAACCCGTCCAGGGTGAGCTGGGATAGGCACCAGCAGACCCCCATGACCCCGAATTAGGGAATAATAAATGGGTAAGAAGATGAATGAATCAATCAATTGATTAATTGGTCATTATTAGTGAGACTAGATTTTTGGGAATCAATGTAAGTTTACTGATCCAAAAAATTTTTTACATGGGCAGCCAAGAAGGAAAAGTTACCTCCAGACAAGCTTTGGAAATGCAGTGTTTACAGTTTACATGCCCTTATCAAGCATGCTAGCTTACACTAACACAGCAGTTTAACGTTAGTAATAATTGTCTCATATTAAAGACATGTTTTAGAGATTTTACTTAGGCATGCTTTTTCTTTACCTTAGTGGTATAATAGCAGAAACGTCTGAGTCGGTTTTCAGCGGAAATACTGCGTCACCTCCTTGTGCATATGGTTCATTTTCAATGCAATGGAAGAATTTTGTGTGCGAGAGTGAAATCCTGGAATTTAAAATCCGCTACATCTTGATTAGCATCATGACCCATAATGTAGCAAGCTGGCTAAGATGTATAATTACTCTTTGGGAAAAAGAGATGTAATGGATATAATTTTTCCCTCTTTTCAATATTTTTTGTTAAAAAAACACAGTCAAAAACGGAAACTGATCGTTTTGTGTTGTATTTTTTCACTTCAGGAATCATAAATATTAGATAGACAGATGAGTGCATTGTGCCCTCCAAAGAACATTTCCCAGGTTGTGACCTCCTCATGAGTTACTGCTCCCTACAGACTTTGCCTGGAAATAAAACGTTCCATTCCAGCAAGTGGAAGAAATTCGCAGAAATAAAATAAGACAGATCAGGGAGAGAGAGAGAGAGAGAGAGAGAGAGAGTATACTCTGTAGAATGACAAAGTTAAATTTAATCTAGCGTATATAACGTAATGTCATCCAATTTATTTAGAGGCTAAAACAAATCTATGGGATGATTTAAAGTCGAAACAAGGTTATGTCTTCATCTGATATTCTATTTTCATGTGAAAATTAATAGCTAGATTGATAGACTGTCAGACAATCACTTAGCATAGCGACGCTTCTAGATTAAAACCCTGCTTTGCAGCGAGGATCGATCATCTGTCTCGTGGTGCTGGTTTACAAAGGGGCTAAACATTCCAACTTGAACTTGTAACTCCACAGCTCATGATCAGAAAGTTTTGGCCAAATTGGACAATTCAAAAATAAAGAGTAGATGAGTGTGATTGAGAAAGGATTGAGAATGGGAAGAAAGCTCAAGTATCAAAGCTATCGTTTACCGGTAGGTCTTAACTATACTAAGATCTACGGTACAGTTTACAGGTAACCTTGTGATGTCAATCAGCTGGGTGTATACAGAAAGTAGAAGTGGACTTGGAAAAGAATAACATTCACATCATAAATAATAAATTTTATTTGTCACATACATGATTAACACAGTACAACAAAGCACGCTTCTGTATTTGTGTTGTTGGCCGGGTGGTGGCGTAGTGATTAGCACGGTTGCCTCACAGCAGGAAGCTCCCGGGTTTGATTCTTGAGCAGAGGCATAATTTTTTTGTATGTGGTATTTTCATGTTCTCCCAATACTTGCGCAAGCTTATTCCAGGTACTCCTACACGAGTGTGTGGGGTTCTGTGACGGACTAGTGTACCCCTGCCTTTCATCTTATGTTCTAGAATAGGCTCCAGCTGACCAAAGTGACTTTGAGTTAAAAAATTTGATTTTAATAGTCTATCTGTTGGCAGTGATGTTTCTTGGATGTAGTTATTCTGGGTTTTTCAGAGTAAATAGATACACTGTGTATCCGGTCTGTCTTGTGCACTTAAATACCCCAGGCGCTTCTAAAAATATGAAAGCATGAACAGGAAAATGTCGGGGTTTTTCTCCTGAGATGATCTTGTGTGTGTTTGCTTCTCTGCTTGTTATTGATAAATAACATCATTCAAATCATCTGCAACCTGCTTTGGTTTTGAGGCTGATGCCTCTATGGCAACCAGCATGAAAGGTATATTTGCAGCTCATCATGACCTTTCAGAAAGGCTTTCTGATCTAGCATGCACATGTACACACACACACACACACACACACACACACACACACACACACACACACACAGGTTAGACTGGAGAGCGTTTCAAGGTAACAAGAAGGAATAGATGATGCAATCGAAAAAGATTTATTCATTAATTCATAAAGAGACTGAAACGCACAGTATGCCGTCATGTAGAAAATTACATTCCTGTTATTCTTAACAAGACCTTTCTTTCCTCATGTGATGGCTAATTATAGAGGAGAAACATGCATCACCCCAAGTGATGTTTCTAACCCCTCTCATTCTGCATTATCCACAGGCGGGGCAAATGCCATCTTTTTAAAATCTTTTATGATGTCATAAAAATACAAAATAGTTTTTTAGGAACTATTTAAAGGAACTTTTTACACCTTAGTGTATTTTTGAATAGGTTAAGAATTTTAATTCTGAAGGCTTTGGTGGCCCATCAGTAGCCAATCAGATTTCAGTTTTCATGTGCTAAAATCTATTTTGCCAAAAGCCTTCAGAATCAGTAGTGCAGCCTATGAGACTTAAACTATCACAGCAGTGGCAGTTTGGCTTATTAGTAATTTTATGAAAGACCTTTGACCAGTCAGAATTTTAAACACACCTTACAGAGCATATTAGCAATATATGATGAAGTCAGTATTTTTCCATTCACTAATTGGTTGAATGGAGTTGAATTAGAATTTTTACACCCACAGTGACTGGCAAAATAGGACAAATTAAACTTGGTCTCAGATATATTAAAAAATAAGTTTAGTAAGGACTTGGAAACATTATAAATTTTGAGGAGAATTCCTATATAAACTATAATTAAATATAATCAGCTTGTCTCAAACCTTGAAAGAGTTTATTCACCACATCCAGACCAGCCTTTAAATGTATTGTAGATTTAATGTTGATGTTATTAGGTGGTGCTGTGGCGTAGTGAATAGCACGGTTGCTTCACAACAAGAAGGTCCCGGGTTCGATTCCTGTGCGGAGTTTGCATGTTCTCCCTGCGCTTGCGTGGGTTTCCTTGGGTACTCTGGTTTCCTCCCACAGTCCAAAAACATGCAGATTAGGTCGATTGGTGATTCTTAATTGTAAATGTGCGTGTGAGTGGCCATGTGATAGACTGGCGACTCGTCCTAGGTGTACCCCGGCCTCTCGCCCTTTGTGCACTGGGATGGGCGCCAGCAGATCCCCGTGACCCCTGAATTAGGGAATAAGTGGGTAAAAAGATCAATGAATGAATGAATGAATGAATGTTGATGTTATTAGATAAATATTAACTGTTCCATATGATGTAGGTGTGGTACAGTTTTGGTTGTAATGTTAGGGTGTGCAATAAAAATGGTTTTCATCCTCAACGCTGTATTGTATTGCATTTTTGTATAGTATTGAAGGTTTCTACAATACCAATGTGATAGTGGTATTAAGTGGTGAATACTGCAGGCCAAGGTGTTAAATGCACTGCCTGCTACTAGAATTAAATACCTCATTTTTTAAGTGGGGGATGTTTTAATGCCTCAATAATGCTGTTGCTGAAAATAACTGCAGGAAAAGGTGTTAAGTAAATAAATAAAAAAAGGGGAAGGATGGTTTGACTGGGTATGTGCATGATTTGCATCAATACCATGTGACATTTGGTATTTAGCCAAGGTTCCTTAATTATTGTTGTTACTATTGTCTGTGCATATACATTCAATGTATTTGGAAGACATCCATATCCACGGCGATTTACATTTATCTTTTTTATTCAGTTTACTAAATGGAGTTAAGGGTCTTGCTTAGGGGCCCAGTAGGCAGTGCTGAAACCAGATCTCCCATTTAGCAGCTTAACCACTACCACTACTACCTGGCATTAATTGTTTGTCTACATGGACGCAGTCAGGGGTGAGTATATGTAAACAAGCATTATATTGCTTCTAAAAGTGTGACATTTACGCTGTTATCATACATCATTAATGTGAAGATTGGATTGCCAGTGTTCTGGGTGCTGCTGAGTCACTGTCCTGTGTTTGCTTTTGTGAGTGTGGGTGCTGATTATGAATCACTGCTTCACAGTAGCCTTCCCTCCAGAACAGATCATTATCAGATTGCTGGAAAAACAGAGAGAAAAACTGCTTGATCTGGCATCGATTGGTTGAGCCTGTAGTGTAATCAGAGTTTAGCTGCTCCGAGACACTGCTGCTGATCTGCTGCCTCTTATTAACGGCTGAGGCGAAAACAAGAAAGCTGCATCTCTCTCTCTCTCTCTCTCTCTCTCTCTCTCTCTCTCTCTCTCTGACACTTGTTCTACTTGTGTGAAGGTAGTACACATGTTCCATAATATCTGACGGATGCTGAGAAACCTAGGAATTCAGAACACTGCTTAACCATCGTCGGATTATTACTTTTTGCTCCACGTCTTAAAAAAAAGAAGCTAGTGATTGGCAAGACAGGAACCCTGGGGAGTGTCTCCCTGGGATGCTGCAGATGGTTCGGACCCTTGCGCAGTTTACTATCGCTTTGGATGAGATGCAGGAGAACACTGATAGCCCTGGGGATGACAGCGGAGGAAAAGGAGGAGGAGGAGGAGGAGGTAGAAGATCAGGACCAACTGGTGAAGAGTCTGATGGGAATAACGGGGTCACGATAAGCCCCCAGAACAACACTGAGGTACAGCTAGACGCTGTCTGTCATTCCATCCTGTTCAATGAGCTTTGATTACATTTGTAAGATGACACATGTGATTCTCATCTGTTGTTTACACTGTAATGGAGATGACAATTAGTAAACAGGAAGAAAAAACACATTGATTACCAGGTTTGCATCAGTGATTGAACAGCTGCCCATACGTTTATACCAGAAAAGAATTCGCCAAATGACTAACGACGATTGAAATCCCTTCTTGTCCCTGTGGTATGTCATTGCACCTCAGCTTGTGTGCAAATTTGTCTTTGTCTGCATGTGCCTGTCCATCTTTTACAAACGCTTATGCAAGCATTATACCCGCTTATACCCTAACTCAGGGTCATGGGGGTCTGCTGGCGCCTATCCCAAGGTACATTCGGCGAGAGGCAGGGGTACACCCAGGTCAAGTCGCCAGTCTATCTTAGGGCAACACATGGACAAACAATTCACACACACAGTCACTCCTATGGACAATTTAGAATCACCAATCCACCTAATCTGCATATTTTTGGACTGTGGGAGGAAACCGGAGTGCCCGGAGGAAACCCAAGCAAGTGCGGGGAGAACAGGCAAACTCTGCACAGAAAGATCCCCAGCATGGGAATCGAACCCGGGATCTTCCCACTACACCACCAGGCGACCGTCCCACTACACCACCGCGCCACCCTTGTGTGCATTATAATATAATATAATATAATATAATATAATATAATATAATATAATATAATCCCACTCCACTCCAAAGCTTTTCGCACCCATTCTTGCTTCCTGCATTTACGTTTAGAAAAGTTTATACCATACAACACAGCTGGCTGTATGAAATAAGTAACATTGTTTGGGTAGTTGTGTGGTGATGTTATTTAAAAAATGGATATCACCTGTTATCACTTAGCAAGGTAACAAATCAAATACATTGAAAAGCTCATCTTTTCTGCCTGAAGTATCATCTCCTCTTCTGTTTACTATTCAAAAAACTGGGGAAAAGAGTATGATGCTCTAAACATGCTCTGGTCATTTTATAAACTATAATAAGCTTTATGACTACCAACAAAACAGAATAAATTCCTTTTTGCGAGGAACCACATGGTTCTGGCCATCAGACCCAAATGGTTCCTTTCCAAACTGTTGCTGCAATTATGGTAGCACACAGTTGTCTAGAATGTTTTGTATGTTGTAGCATTACATTATTTCTTCACTGGAAGTAAGAGACTCTAACGCTGTTCCATCATGACAATGACCCTGGGCACAAAACCCATGAGCTGGAAAAAAACACCAGTGTTCACATTCAAATAAATCAGTCTGGAAAGAAGAGTAGAAGATTGGACCTCCGTACATTTATCAAAATGGGAAACAATCTGGAATAAAATGTTTGTGCTTGAAATGATCAGGTGACTACAAATCTTTGTCTATATAGTGTATTTAGTCTCTGCCTCAGAGGCCACACCCATAAGAGTTTCCAATTGAAACAATTTTAGAACTTACGCATGGTTCTGTGTTATGGAACCGCAGTACATAGTGTTTAGTGAAAAGTTAAATCCGTTTTTCTTCTCTGGCTGGTTCTACTTCCTTCCTTGCTTGGCTTTTAAAACCTAATTAGTGTTAATATGAAGAATTGCCGGATAAGGAACTTAGACATTTTTAACAAAAAATGTACAGTGTTTATAAGAGGGGTAGAAGTTATTTTATGTTCTTGCCGATTTTTTTGTTGTTTTTTTTTGCTCCCTCATTCTTGTCATTCTTTTTAGTAACTCCTTCTCCTTTCACTATGCTCTCCTCTGGACAAAAACAGCCAGCTGTCGTCTAACCCGCATTAACGGGTTAACCCGCATAAACTATTACAATGCCTTGTTTTAGTGGAGCTTAAGAAAACATTAGAAAGTAACTTATTTTTTTTCAAACTTAAAGTTTGTGAGCCAATTTTTCTAGAATAACTATAAAGTTAAGTGTAAGATTTTGGTCAGTCTTGACATTTTAGTTTAGACTTTATTCTGGATTAAAGGTTGACAGGTTTGTCTAGCACCTTTGTTTGATTCCCACCTAATGATTGTCTTTGTGCTTCAGAAGGCGGGGTTTTCCTATATTCTTTGAATAGATTGCCTTTGGGCTAAATATGCATTGGTCTGTGATGTTTACTTTAGAAAATTTTAGATGTTTACTTTAGAAAATTTTAACTAAAGTAAAGGTTTTTTATTTTATTTTAAAGCTATTTTACAAACAAGAAGTCAGGTTGTTGTACCTGTTGATGTCCCAACAGCATCATTCCTAACGAACAAACTGTTAATCTGCCCAGAGGCATCAGGGTGTTAGTATAGGAACTAGTGGTTGTAGTAAATAATGTGGGCTTCAGTTCAGTGTAGAAATGATTTATTAGATGGACGGTTTATTAGGTTTATTAGATGGACGGCGCATGTTGGATGTTTTGGAGACAAGGTGAGGGAGGCTAGGTTTAGATGGTTTGGTCATGTGTAGAGGAAGGACATGCAGTATGTTGGTAGAAGAATGTTGAGGATAGAGGTGGCGAGCAGGAGGAAAAGGGGAAGACCAAGGAATAGGTTAATGGATGTGATAAGGTAAGATATGCAGGTAGTTGGGGTGAATGAGGCAGATGTAGAGGACAAGGGTAGTGTGGAGAACAGTGATCCGCTGTGGCGACCCCTAACGGGAACAGCCAAAGAGAGGAGAGGATGATGATGATGATGATAGTTCAGTAACACAAGGCCATTACTTGTAGCTGCAAAAGCTTGTGGTTTCTATACCATGTTGACTGTTAATAATACTTCAGACCAACTTTAATTCTTTCATCTTCATCACCACTTACTGTATGTTATCCAGTTCAATTACCTGTTTTATCGCATATTGACTGGGATTGTCACTTTTTAGATTAAAGGAATACTTTAACTAAAATCCTCAACTTGGATGGATTCTGAATCTACTAATTGATTTGACCAGATCTTCCATATAACTAACCTTAAGCAAGTGTGAAACAGTCTAAACCAAAATTAAAATGTTATTCAATTTGTACACATGAAATGTTTATGCTTTTGTTTACTGTTATGTAACATCACTGAAAAACAAAGAAACGGCAGTCATTTCCAGGGAAAGGGCCTTCTGAGAGTTATTGTTAGTCATTGTTATGATCATTAATAGTATGACTAAGAGATAAAAAGCACAAGGGAGATAACGGAACAGAGAGAGGTTCTGTAATTATGGAGACAGGAGTAGCAGCAGCATGGATTCTTCTTCAGCGTATCTAGGGATACTAGGGATGGAGAAGTAAGGATGGAGTGACGACAGCAGGCTGTGATGCCAACGAGTCAAAAAGAAGGGAGGGGTATGTAGAACTGCTGTCTGACCCAGGTGCTAGGCAACTAGCTTTGCATGATCCCACATCTCTTTTTATCTCTGCTATAATTTGAGGTACACGGATCAATTTCAATTCTTAATAATATTTATCTTTTTATTTTATTTGTAAGTTTACTGAGAGCATACACCTATTACAGTTTATCTATTTTTCTATTTCTATTTATTTTCTTTAATTAAATGTCTTGGGTTTGATTCCGGGGCAGGGGCTTTTCTGTGTGGATTTGGGTTAGATTGATTGGTAATTCTAAGTTGACCATAAGAATTTGTGTGTCCCTCTGATGGACTGGCAATCAGCCCAGGGTATACCCCTCCTGACTTTCACTCTCTAGAGAGCTAGGATATGTTCCAGCAGACCCCTGTGACCTTGAATTAAGCTAGTATATGAATGTTTGTACTATCCTCGTTATTTGGCTTCATGAGGCAGTCTGCTGATGTTGGGCTTGTAAGCAAGACCCTTTAACCAGGGCTACTGCATTCTGATCCCAGCTTTCTAATTTGGTACATGCAATAAAAATAAAATTGGCTGTATTGTATCTGACAAAAAAATAACTGCTTCCAATTCTGCTGCCGGTGATCGACACAGCAGACGGTTTGGAAATGTTTGTGTATCTGTGTGCATTTTAGTGGAGCTGTTAATGTTATAAAAGTACTAAGCATTGCTGGGTCACTAAGCATGTCTGAAACCTCCAGCAGAGCACACTTCAGAAGGAAATGAGATCTCTCCAAGGTCCTCATAATAGATCCAGACCTCGGTTTCACCATGCCAACAAAAACCCATTTTGAAGGGAAAGTTATGTTCTGTATCTTGCTGGGCTTTTGGATTTCAGAAATTGATTGATATTGACCCCTTGATGGGGTCAATAGGTCACCATGCTGCTTAACACAGCCAGCTGTGCTAAGGACTACATTTTAGTCTAAATAATTTGCCTAATGGTAATCATGAGCATGAGGATTGGCTATTAGGAAAATGGGCTTCAACAGGAAGCCTGGATCAGGGCGTAATTACACTATGCAATAAACTGGATGGAATCCATTTAACAGTGTTAACCTTGGACTCTTTGCACTAAAGCAGTAAGTAGTAAACTAGTTTTCAGTCTTGTTTGAAACTTGGCCCTCTTTTTTTCAGCTCAGTGATGGTTAGGTTCCTGAGCTTTTCACCCAGCTTGCACTCGAGACATTACGTTGTGGTTGAATTAAATGGATGTGAAGATATCAGCTCCTATCACTTGCAGCGGTTTTAAAGACTATTTAGGCTCTTATTCATGCTGGCTTTAAAAATGAATGACTCTGAGATCAGATGTTTAAATCTGCTCCATGCATTTTTTAAATCCACAAAGCACCTTTGGATTTCACCATGCACTATCCATCTATTCTTATCTCTCTTGGCAGTTTTATCCATTTTTCAGAACTCCATAGTCTTTGTTTCTTTATTTCTGTCCTAGTCCATCTGTGTCGGAGGACACGCCATCAGCTTTTTGAGGAAAATAAAAATATCCCTTGTTTACTGTTCCGAGCTGTCCTTTCACTTTTTTGTGACTTGGCAAGATGGCACCCCTGAACATGAAGGATGAAGTTTTTTGTTCATCAGTAGTTGGTGGTGGTGGGGCTTGAACCCAGGTCTTCATGGTCTTCCTTGTCAGTGATAGGGTTTGAACCCAGGCCTTCCTGATATTTAGATCAGCAGCTTGGTGCAGAAACCATTTGAGTCACTATTGCCCCTTACTTGATAAATGTTCTCAAAATGTTTAGAGAAGAATACATTATAAAATGATTATAAAATAACATTCTACCAAGGTTAGGCATACTGAATAGATCAAGAATTAATTCTGGAATTGGGTGGAGACTCCCAGAAGAACCTAAAGTTTTTCACTCATAGTTCTTGCCAAAAATAAGGTAGGGCTTTGCCAATTGTGTGGCACAATTTCCCGTTAGTTTACCTTCAAACTGGATATATCTATATATTTTTTTTTTTAAAGTAAGATGTCTGCAGAGGATAACAACAGACCCTGTTGCTGTGATGATGATGATGATGATGATGATGATTAACTTTGGCCTCTGGATTCTGTTTGTTTTAATTTAAATAAAACAATAAAAGTTAGATATCAAACATACTTATTTTCTAGCAGTTGAATACCATGAACAAACAATAGCAGCTAACAAGAAATTTAGCCTATGCTTTAACCCACATTGAAATCCTTTTTTTTAACACGGTATTTTTTACCAAAATACTTATTTACTCTTACATGAGTTGATTTTCAGTGCTTGTAACTGTAACTAAATAAATTATTCATTCATTCATCTTCTTACCCGCTTATTCCC
>JAOTRA010000025.1:2330131-2340741 GCA_026260255.1 Pseudolaguvia tuberculata | reverse complement strand
TACGCTGGATGCCCTTCCTAACGCAACCCTCCCCATTTATCCGGGCTTGGGACCGGCACTAAGAATGCACTGGCTTGGGCAACCCTAATGGCTGGGTTAAGAGGATACTCCCTGGTATGAATTTGAAATAGTTTTTCCAGTTTGCCAAACACCGCATACATATTACACAATAGTACAGTATGACATCTTTTCTTCACTGTTCCGTAAGTTAGATTTAACTGGCCCCTTTGATCTGCTGCTTAATAATACTTCCCATGTGTTTTTTATCTTTTGCTCTACAGTGCATCGAGCAGTTAGGCAGGATCCAGGCTGAACTCCAAGACTCTGTGAAAGATCTGGCAAAGTCCAAGAAGAAGTACTTTGAGCTGGAGCAGATGGCCCAGGCTGTCCGGGAAAAAGCAGACATCGAGGCCAAGTAGGTGCAGTCAGGTTTAAGTCTTAACACTAATGGTTCAAAGAAGTGTCCTGTTTCCGATTGGATCATAAAGATGAAACACTAAAAGTCACTTTGGAGCCATTCGGTTTATCGGTGCTCAGAAAACAGCAGGAGCTGCGTGTTAAAAACCTTGAAATCTTCCTGCTCAGTCTTCCGCCTCCTTAAAGATGATATGAAATGGAGTGTGCCCTTGTGCGTAAGATAGAAAACGCATTGCAGTCATTTAGTCAGCACGTCCTGGACTGGAGCCCTTCCGAGACAGTTATCGCTCTCCTTTAAAAATGATTAACTAGAAACAAGATTTGTTAATGACATTTTTGATAATAAGGACTGCTCTTTATAATTAACAGGCAATTGCACAAGTACATAACAGGGAACTGTGCTTAACCGTAAGTAGATTGAAATGTCAGTATTAGTTTTGTCCATAAGCCAGTGGCAGTTTTTGATCCTAAAAATAAATGAAAACAGAGAGATTGGTTTGGTCCGTTTCAAAGTGTTGATCCTTCATGTATTCATACTTTTTCTATTCAACTGCATTAATGGCTCAACCCAAAAGCAGTTATCTATACAAAATGTTATTGTGTCTTTATTTATAAAAGAAGGTTTACTCCCAATATATAACAGTCACTGCTAACAGCTGTCAGTGTTGACGGTAATTCTTTTTCCTTCCGTCTGATCTGGGTTTGAAACGAAGCCTTCAAATTTTTGTTACTTCCTGTTCAGGGTCTGTCCGGCTGTAAATCTCGGTTGAATTTGTTATGCCTGCTTTCTCTTTGTCACGCAGCTCCAAACATTGGCTGATTAATACAGCTTCTTCCTGCGTTTCACAATTCAAGAACAGTCCAGTGGTTATTTTCTCAAAACCACCTTAAAATTAAAAAAGTGTTCCTAAATGGTGGGACTGGTTCCACTATAAACACTTTCAAACCCACAGGATGATGGTCTTTATGCTGTCGTGTCTAAAGCTGGGTTTGATTTGTAGTGCCTGAATGCTGAGCTGATTAAAGTCTGATGTGTGTTCTCAGGTCAAAGTTGGGCCTTTTTCAGTCCAGGATTAGTTTACAGAAGGCCAGCGTCAAGGTGAGTGAGCAAAATGGCCCCAATTAAAAATGGACATCACTTTCTATGACTTTTGCTCCATTACATTGTGAAGCATTTCTAAAGATATTAAATATTTATTAGATTTCTTAGTAGGTTAAAATACAGCAGAACCTGATACACTCGTACCTGTGGCACACACTAGAGAATGAAAGCTGATTCTTTGTCTGCGTTATCAATAAATTAAAGAAGTAAATTAAAATCACAACCTTCTAAACATTAGCAATTCCCATCACAGGTGGCGTACTGGTTAGCACGTTGCCTCACAACAAGAAGGTCCCGGGTTTGATTCCCAGCCCAGGAGTCTTTCTATGCAGAGTTTGCATGTTCTCTCCCGCGCTTGTGTAGTGTTGGTTCCCTCCGGTTTCCTCCGACAGTCCAAAAACATGTGCAGTACATTAGGTTGATTGGTGATACTAAATTGTACATAGGAGTGAATGTGTGTGTGTGTGTGTGTGTGGTTGTTCATCCTGCGATAGACTGGCGACCTGTCCAGGGTGTACCCCTCCCTCTTGCCTTATGTGCGCTGGGGTAGGCTCCAGCTAACCCACGTGACCCGAATTAAGAAATAAGCGGGTTACTAGATTGTACCTTAACTGCAATGACTGTATTTTCAGTCATTGCAGTTAAGGTACAACTTATTTTAATATAATTTTTTAACGACATGCTATTTTATTCCATGTATGCTGGCGTAACTTGATCTGTTATATAAAACAAACCAATACCTTTTATACAGTATTGTAATTCTATTTTTTTTTTAAATCATGCTCAGGTATAAGTGGTATGGGAATATGGGAAGTGGTAGCCTAGTGGTTAAGGTGTTGGACTAATACCAGGAAGACTGGGGTTTGATTCCCACCTCCGCCAAGCAAAACACTGTGGGTCCTTGAGCAAGGCCCTTAATCCACAATTGCTCAGTTGTAGAAAAAAGAGACCAAATGTAAACCGCTCTGGATAAGAGCGTCTAACAAATGCTGTAACTGTATAACAGAGATTATGACATTTATAGAGAATTGGTTCAAACACTGACTTTATTATCTCTCAATTTATTTTATTATTTATTTTTGTCTAATTTTATTGTAGTAGATTATTTTCAAATGTGTGTCCGTTTCCATGGTCTGTGTTTTCCACCTTTGCTATAATTTGGTTTAACTGTTAGCAGGCAGTTTGTTGAATTTTCATTTGTCATTTGTGTATTAGCTTAAAGCCAAGAGAAGCGATTGCAACTCTAAAGCCACCCATGCCAGAAACGAATACCTTCTTACCCTCGCAGCGGCCAACGCACACCAGGACCGCTACTACCAGACCGATCTGGCCAACTGTATTAAGGTAAGAGCTGAGATGGATCCAACCATTTTTTTGGTTTTGTGTGCAATTGTATAAATAAATCAAACAAACCATTGGCTGTAAAAGGGTATAAAAGCTGCCATGTGAACTCTGATACATAGTTTGGGGTATTAAATGTTTAGACAGTTATGATTAGTGGTAAAGAGAATAAACGCCCTTATACTCGGATAGTGTTAGCTAATCATCCTTCTAAAAAATATCGGCTACATTTAAACGCTGGTGTTTAGAACCCATAGGTAGTTCTAAAAAAAACTTATTCCCTATAGTGACTTCTGTTAAGTGGGCGACACTGTGGAATAGAAGTTAGAACATCACCTCACAGCAAGAATGTCTCGTTTTTTCTTTGGCTACTCCGGTTTCCTCCTACAGTCCAAAAGCTTGATTGATGATTCCAAATAGCTCATAGTAGTGTGTGTGATTCTGCGATGGACATGCAACCTCTCTATTGCAAACCTCTGCCTCTCATCCTATAGACACTAGGAAATGCTCCAGCAGACCCATTGTCACCCTGAATTAGGAAATTAATTGGTTGGAAGATTTCAAAAACACTCAAATAACTACTTTCCCCATCCTCATTTCTTTCTGAGTCTTAAATTAGTTTTAACACGCTAGTTTTTAAAAAACTCGTTTTTACTACTCATTTTTATGCCATTCCAGGTCAATCACTTCTTTCTTTCCCGTGTTTAGTCGGGGAAAGTCAGTCATAACCTTTTCTGCTTTGAGAAAACTGTTTGAATAACCGAAAATCTCACAGCGGGCTGTTTGTCTCGTTGTTCTCGTTCTCACGCTCAGCTGTGCTTCATAAAGTTTGTGCAACTTTGAGGATTTGTCTTCTGCCATGTTAAGGTCATGACCAGAAATGCAGTCAGTTACCACAACAACATCATGTTCTCTCAGCAAGCTTTTTAATCTGCATCTGTCCATATTCCAGCTGTGTCCTTCCGTACCTCATCGTGATGAGTCATGGCCACTGTGATGCAGTCCTGAAACAAATTTCTCTGTTTTAGTGTTGAAAGTGTCCCTTTATTGAAAGGGACAGGAGCGAAAGACACACCACTTTAATTGGGACCGGAAGGCACAAAATTCTGTTGACAGAATTGAAGCTGTCTTCATTGGTAATGACAGAAACTGAAGTCAGACGTGTGGTGGCGTAGAGTTTAGCACGGACACCTCACAACAAAAAGGTCTCAGGGTTCAATTCATGGGCCAGGGATCGTTCTGTGCATTAGTTTGCATGTTCTCCCTGCGCTTGCATGGGTTTTCTCTGGGTCCTCCAACAGCCCAAAAACATGCACATTAAGTTGATTGGTGATTGTAAGTTGTGTTGCAGTGTGTGTGATGTGTACCTCTGTCTCTTGCCCTATGTGCACTGGGAATTTGGGAATAAGCGGGTTGGAAGATGAATGAATGAAGCCACACTTGCTTGAAAATTGCGACCCACAGGCACAGAAGCCTTGCCTCCTTAAATGAGACTGACAGATACAGAAGCCACACCCCTTTCACTGGGACTGATATGGAACCACTGATACCATGCTATTTTTCTGGCACATTCAGCCATACCTTCTTTTCAAGAACTAGCAGTTCTACCTAATTTTGGCTTCCTCTGAGCCTGTATTTTATTTTGTCTGAGAACTGACTGAGGTTTAGCTGGACCTTGGCACGTAATAACATTGTGGTGCCTGTATGTTAGAGAGGCATGTCAGGTATGTGCTGTGTTCTACCCCAAACTCTCAGGGTCATTTCCCAGCACCTCAACTCTCCAGGGACAAATAGTAAGCATGAGAACAAGCGTCTCACTTTTACCCGTCATTTTTAACGAGCCTGTATATACAGCTGTGCCACGGCGCTGTCTGCCTCTCAGCCTACTTAGCTGGACAAAATATATACCGCCCGCTTACTCAGCATGCCTATCTTCTAATGTCATTTTTGGCTTTTTTTTTTCTTTTCGATAGCGACAAGTGGCTTTTCATACCGTTGCGCAGGTCAGCAAAGTGCTTGCCAGCATACACAGAACTGGAGTAGACAGACAGCTGAACATGTCCTTATTTAAAGATAAAAACCCATAAACCTTGCTTACCTTATTTTTTACGGGGGGAATTCCAGCAGCGTGTTTTAAAATGTAATAAAATTAGATTTTTAGTACAGAGTATGTTTTTAAAGATTTAAAGATTAAAGCCAATTTATTTATCCCATACATAATTATACACAGTACAACATATAGTGAAATGTTTTTCTTCACATATCCCCATCTTAGTAAGTTGGGGGTCAGAGCACAGGGTCAGCTATTGTACAGCGCCCTTGGAGTAGAAAGGGTTAAAGGTCTTGCTCAAGGACTCAACAGTGGTAGACTTGAGCCCAGGGTTTCCTGGTCTCCCGATCAACAACTCTGCACCTTAACCATTCAGCCACCACTGTCCCTGATGTCAAAAAGAAAAGGAGAATGAGAGTGTTAAACTGCCTACTGGAAGACCAATGTTCAATTGCCAGCCTAACCACCCACTACCCTATGGGCCCCCTGAACAAGACTCCTAATTCGTAATTGCTCTGTTATATAAAAGCGATAAATGTTAGTCACTCTGGATAAGGGCGTCTACCAAATGCTGTAAATATAAAAAGAACACATGAAGCTGCTTGTCTGTAATGTCTGCATCAGTCCTTTACTTTACTATAAAGATCCCGGGGCAGTTCCGCATATTTGAGGTGAATGTTTCATTTTTCTGCCTCTTTCTTCTCGTGAAACATTTTTGGTCTAACCGTGGGATCCCGGTAGCATGAAATACTGTTTAAAGGGCAAATGTATTTCTTCTTTGACTTGCTTTGTGCAGTACATAATTATGTTAGTTAAGATTTATACTGAACCGCTGCACATGCGCGGACATGTGCAATCATAGCATCGTGTGTACTGCAGATTTTAGAAACGTAGCATAACAATAACAGGATTAGCACTAGACGGGCCTGGAGCGTTGTTCTGTGCATAAAACAAGTTGACGCCTGTAACAGTTGTACATTATTGGGAGTTAATCAGCTTCTTTGAAAAGCATGTTCCTAATTTAGGTATCACCACATGGGCATGGAAACGTGCTGTGGTCAAGTTCTCTTGACAAAAAACTAAACAATCAAGGTTCATTCAGGTACATCGATCAGATACCCATATCCAATCCAACCCAGAATTTATAGTTTAAATCCTTTTGGGCAGTTAATGGGTGGGTCTTTGCTCGAATGGTGCTGAGAAATGAGACAACAGTCTAATCAGTCATTACCAGTGTAAAGGTTCTGAGATGGATTCTATCAGGGCCTTGTATTGGTGTCCATAACACATTTTGATCTGTACATAAGATTGTGTTTTTGATTCTCTTCATTACTCAGTTACCAACGTTGAGCTGAGCCAGGTCCTTAACCCCCAACTGCTCAGTTATAAATTACAATTTTATTTGTCACACACATGATTATAGACTGTACAACTTATAGTAAACTGTTTGTTATTGCATATCTTACCTTAGAAGGTTGGGGTCCGTACAAAAAAAATCATCTAAGCTACATCACCCATGGTGCGGGAAGGGTTAAAGGTCTTGCTTCAGTGGCAAACTTGCTTGTATTAGGGTTTGAACCCACTTCTTTCTGGTCTCCCAATCAACACCTTAGAACATTAACCATTTGAGCCACCACTGCACCTTGTGTAAATGAGATAAACATGTATATGGTAGGTTAGTTGAATCGATATTATATATTATACTTTAATCCCATGAGGGAAATTCCCATCTAAGTAAGTTGGGGGTCAGGACCCCACAGTGACGGACTTGAACACAGGTCTTCCTTGGCGGTGGTGGGACTTGAACCTAGGTTTTCCTGTTCTTCCGATCAACAACTCGGCACAATAAACATTGAGCCACCACTGAACCCTCAATTTTTTTTACAAAAAATAAAATTGATCAATAATTGGATAGAAAGTGCTACTCGGTGATCTCAGGTCTTTTCTTTTAGTATGAAGTTAAACCAGGAAACCACAGTGAGTTATTGATAACTGGCTTCAGGGCCACCAGCTGACGAATCATGTTCAGGCTTACTGCTCACCTTGCACATTTCTCATTGGTTCAATTGATTTGATACGGCTATTCTGTCACTAGGGATGCATCATCATCATTTACAGCTGATGTGTTTTATTGTCACGTTGGGTTAGTATTTGAAAGGATAAAGAAAAAAACCAGCATGTGTACCAAATAGCTCTGTCTCGGTTTCTCAGGTTGATCGGTGGTCGATTTTATGAAACGAGCCCCCTGTTCTTGTTTGCTGCATTGCTCGCTTTTGTTCTGCTATTTTTTTTTCTATTCTGTGTAGGAAGTGTATGGGGAGCAAGGTCTTACAGTATGAAGGGCTCCCTCTGTTGGTTGATGGAAGTACTGTTCTACAGAATTTTTTATGTCTGTATTAGGTATCTGGATTGGTTATTTAGTTTGATAGCAAAGATAACAATTTTCAACAATAGTTACACCAAATACGAAAAAGGACCTCTTCTCTTTTTCAGTACTGTTTTCAAGCTTCTCCTTCTCCACACCAGGTGACCTTTAAACGAAGGTAAAATGATCAGTTTACTTTAAGGGGAAACAATGGAAAGCCCGGGAAATCGTAGCTACTGAAACCGTTCGATCTACCACATATACACAGGTTTGTCTGCAACTTTATACCTTTATATTTAAAGTGTGCCTCCGATCTGTTTCCCTTCCATGTTGGGATGTATACAATCGAGTATAATGTTTAGTGAGACACAAATACTGCTTCAGCATGACAATAACCCTGTTCACAAAGTATCTATATCAGCAGCCCGATAGGTTACAAGGTCATTAGTCATTAGGCACCGGACTAATTATACATTTAAGGGGCTTATTGAAGAAATAAATGGATGCTGGAAAATATAAATAAATGTAAATGCTGAATAATTCATCATTTGGAAGAGTTATCATGGTTGTCTGCTTGTGGGTTACCTCAGTCTTATTATTTATGGCCGCAGTGTTTAGATTATTCTTAGACAATCAGCCAGAAACTCTATGTTGGATGTTATAAATAGATAACATAGATATTTGTGTTTAGTGTGAATGTTATATTAAAGTCTTTCAGTGAGGCATTACAATGTACTTTTCTGCCATTTAGCCGATGCTCTTATCCAGAGTGATCTACATTCTATTTCTTCTTCTGAAGCAGTTAAGAAGGGTAAAGGGTCTTTCTTGGGGCCCAGCAGTGTTAGCTTGGTTGTGCTGAACAAACCTAGGTTCAAGCCCTACCACCACCCAGTTTGCTACTGTTGGGTCTTTGAGCAAGGGTTCTTCCATAGATGCTGTATCATAACTAACCCTACGTTATGAATCCCAACCTTCTATGGTTTTGATGTGGTAAAAGGGTTGGTGGGGCCCAGACAGGTAAGCTTGGTTGTGCTGGGATGGAACCTTCAATCTTCTGATCAGCAGTCCAAAAACTAAACTGTTGATCTACATTTACCAGAAAAAGAGATTACCATATTTGCATAATAATACAATGTAATTTTAGTATTAGTCTAGTGGTTTAGATGATGGACTTCTGATCAGTGGTGGCTCAATTGGTGAAGACACTGAGTTGTTAATTAAAAAACTTGGTCCAAGCTCCATTACTTCCAAGTCCACCACTGTTGGGTCCTTGAGCAAGACCCTTAACCCTTTCTTCGCTCTGACCCCAACCGAACAATGTGAAGTATGCGAAGAAAGACATTTCACACGTGAAATACATAGATTTCTGTATGTGATACATAAAATGGTGCAATCCACTTACTAGCAGTTTAACGTTACAGCTTCTGTACTCTTTAGATTTTTGAGTGAAATATTCAAAATCCTCAAGATTGATAAGAAATTCCCTCTTTAACTTGTCCAAACTGTTTATAGGTAAAGCCTCAATATGGATAATTCATTGTCCAGACTTGGGCTTTGTTTTTTCCTTAAATGGTCATCCACAGACAGGAAGTGCAAGCCAGAGAAGGAGAACAGCTCAGATGCTAAAAGTACCCATAGTCCTGGGATTTCCCTTATTTGTCATTTGTCTCAGGATTGAACCTCACTCACACCTCTGTCTGAAATGACAGAATGAGTTGTTGTCTAAATGCTGGTACACACGTACAGTAGCATACTTAATAAAAAGCAGAACTTTGCTTGCTTTTTACTTGAAGCTCAATAATTTGGTCCCTGATACTAAAACCAGTTGGTTAATCTGTACACTTACCTTCAACATTAACAAATATTTGTCTTGAAATCATCTACTACCTTAGACAAAGCATTCATTGTGTGTGAGTGTGTGTGAGTGTGTGTCTGTGGTCACATCTCGACAATACCAGGAAGTTGACAATTTCCCACTGCTTGAGAGGATAGCAAATTATTGAATAATCTACGAGGCAGGAACACACACACACGCACACACACATAGACCTACAAAGTCATAACAGTATAGATGACTAAGCGTTGGGGACCTTCTCACTACCCCACTATCAGAAGGAAACATACACTGATTCACAATCTGACACACTCATATCACAAACACCTAATTCGGGGTCACAGGGTTCTGATGGAGCCTATCCCAGTGCACATAGGATAAAAGGCATGGGTACACGACAGGTTGGCAGTCCATCATATAAATGAACAACCACACACACTCACTTAAATTAGAATTTTAAAGTCACCAATCGATCTAATGTTTTTGGACGGTGGGACGAAACTGGTATACTCCGATTTTATCCTTTTTTTATTTCAGTGGTTTGAAACTTCACACCACCAGATAAATTCGGGGTAATATTATTAAGTGAATTCGGCTTGGACGGTGCAGAGAAGCTCACCGGCGTCTTGGAGACAGGAATGCACAAATGAGGGACATATACAAGTGCTGGTATTTAGACAGAGCCGTATAGAGTTAGTCTTCAGACTATGGTCTCTGTCTGAGCAGGTTAAACTAACCGAATCTCTCATCATTAGCAACAGCACTGCAGCAGATCTAGTCTAGCAAGATCAAACCTGCTTGCACTTCATTCTCATCAATAAACGCTCAATAAAATCATCTTAGGACTAAAAATGTCATTCTACGCCATTATAATGTGGTATAATTGTAACCTTTCTGATCAGATCAGTTTTTAACTGCTTAATTAATATCAGAATTCCAGAGATGTACTGAAGGTCTAATACACTGATCAGTCATTAACTTTAAGTGTCAGTTAAAGGGAAGTTGTATAGGATTCATGGAAGGTGGAATATATCAAACAGCAAACGTTCCTTAGGTTCTATTGTAGGTATAAGAACCAGTAAAAGATGAGTGTAGGAACTGAATTGACCAGGTCAAAGCATCTCCAGAACTGTTGAGTTAGTTTTCAGTTTGGCCAGGTACCAATACATTTACAGCATCTGCTAGGCTCCCTTATCCAGAGCCACTTACATTTATCTCTTGGCTTGGTGGTGCTGGGATTGAACCCCAGTCTTTCTAGTATTAACCAATAACCACTCCTTTTTAACCAGGTATTCAGGTATAAATCTTTGGGGCGGCGCGGTGGTGTAGTGGTTAGCACGCTCGCCTCACAACAAGAAGGTCCCGGGTTCGATTCACGGGTATGGGGTCTTTCTGTGTGGAGTTTGCATGTTCTCTCCGCGCTTGCGTGGGTTTCCCCCGGGTACTCCGGTTTTCTCCCACTGTCCAAAAACATGTACATTAGGCGGATTGGTGAGTCTAA
>JAOTRA010000025.1:2309544-2328006 GCA_026260255.1 Pseudolaguvia tuberculata | reverse complement strand
ACCCCGCCAAGTCTAATGTGCGGATCATGGATCCGCTGTGGCAACCCCGAACGGGAGCAGCCGAAGGACAAAGAAGATTCAGGTATAAATCTTAGCAGTAAGGTGTTGGACCGCTAAACGTCTATTGCTGGGCCTTTGAGCAAGAGTCTACCCTTAATTCAATGATCAAGAATCTGTGGGCAATGTCAGATCCAGGCCTAAGGCTAACTTTCCTACTTTATAGGACCTGCTACCTATATAGCACCTCTGCACACATTCAGAGGTTTGCGGTCCATGATGGCTGAACTTGGACATACATAATAAAACATAATAAAAACATGTACTACATATTTAATACAGTATTAAATACATTTAAAACAGGATAGCCCATATCATCATTAGGCTTTATTGCAAGATCTCTTAAGTTTAATTGTTTCAGACGGTGTAAAACAATTTTACGAAAGCTGTTGGGACTGTAGATAAGAAGAAGAAAGACCGGACCAGATCACTTTCATTTCATATCGTCAACAATTCATCAATATTTGAGGCCTCACATCAGGAAAGGACAGAATGTTCTGAGTTTGTGGATTAGGGGTTCTACATCAGGCCATTTCTATAAAAAATCCAACCAGTCAGGACAAGTAGGCGGCTACCATAAAACAGATGAGATGGTGAGGCTCATTTTGAGAGATTTATCTTTTCTGACAACTCAGTCCATTGCAGGGTCACACATAGACGAGCAACCACACACACACACACACACACACACACACACACACACACACACACACACACACTGACAATCACTCCTATGGGCAAATTAGAATCACCAATAAACCTATTGTAAATGTTTTTGGAATATGGAAAGAGTCCCCAGAGAAACATGCAAACTCTTGTTTAGGAATCGAACCTATGACTTTTACGATATGAGGCCGCCTTCGATGGAAACATTGTTTTGATTACCCGATTGGTAACACTGTTTATTTCCATCACTGCTAATCATTTAACGGTTTAGATCTTAATGTAAAGGGTTTTTTTTGTGCGTAGCATTCTTTTGCTTTGCAACATCTGTCTCTGATATATATTCGCCTGTATTCCACTGAAGTGTTGTTTGCTGGTACGCAGAGATCAAGCCATGTATACGAGGTGTAAGAGTCTCAGTATGAAGGTTAAGTGAAGGTGTTGATTAGTTGGAATCTGACTGAGGATGCTGGGTGGTACCGATCCGCTCAGAATCCTGTTTGGATGAATGTCATCTGATTGTGTTCGGGTTTAATGGCAGTCCTGTGGATCTGAGCAGATTCTGACTTCATGTTCTTTGATTGTGATCCGACTCACTGGACCGATGAAACCAGTATTCCTGAGTGGAGAGGAAGGTTTTCACTTTTGTTTTTTTATGCATCAAGGCCGTGGAATCTGAACCGGCTGACTTTTCCCAGCAGCTGCCTGCTCCACTCTGATCCAAAGATTACACAACACTGAGAAACACATGGCCAGTACATTTCTCCTGAACTGAAAAACAAACACACCATACACACCTGTCAAATACTAACTATGTGTTATTCCTCCTCTCTCACTCTTTCGTTTTCTCACACTCTTTCACACTCTCGCTCACTCTCTCTCTCTATGTCTATGTCTATCTCTCTCTCTCTCTCTCTCTCTCTCTCTCTCCTAGGCTCTGGACGGAAGTGTGTATGAACATGTGAAGGACTATTTAATGTCTTTTTGTCGGACGGAGTTGGAAGCATTCCAGGCCATTCACAACACGTTTCAGTTCCTGCTGGACAAGTCCAGTCGAGTGAGTCTCTCTCTCTCACACACACACACACACACACACACACACACACACACACACACACTTCTTAGTTCAATATCAGGTCCCAATCTGTCTGTGTTTCCCTACTCAGAGCTCCTTTCATTCCCAGAAATAGCTGTGTGTTGTCAGAGGCCCATTAACTGATCTATGAAGCAATTCCTTATTCTGCCTACACACACACACACACACACACACACACACACACATACACACACACACTGTGCATGAATCCACAAGACTTTTCCACTGTCTCCATACATGTCTACAGGCGTACCTGCTGTCCCCAGGGCTTCTTATGTTACATACTGTAGCTCTTTTTATAAGGTGTGTGCTGTTATTGACAACAGAGTTAAAGTTTATCATCCCTCTTACCCACAATGCACCACCAGTTATATTCGCCAGATGGTTGACTTTGGTATCATACAGTTCAGCTCCTGAAGCTAGTGCGCTGTTGACTGTGATTTTCACACTAATGGATTGTGTGTCTCTGATTCAGGTTGGGCCGGACTTCAATCAGCAGCTGTTCCTGCAGGAGAACCCTGTTTTCCACAAAGCACAGGACTTTCAGTTTCAACAGTGTGACAGTGACACAGTAAGAAGCACACACACACACACACACACATCCGAGCCCATATGTCAGGAGCCGATTTATAGATCGATTCCTTCTTTCTAATTCTCCTGCTGGGTAAATACATTTGAATTGGAGTTTCTCTCTCTCTCTCTCTCTCTCTCTCTCTCTCTCTCTCTCTCTCTCTCTCTTTCTCTCTCTCTACCTATGATGATAATGATGCATATCTGTCTCCAATAAAGCAATTTTGAACTTCTTTTGTTCATCTCTCTCCTTCTCGCTTTCTCTTCTCTGTCTCTCTCCCTTCCTCTGTCTCTTTTCTTTCTACTTCTATCTTTATCTCTCTCTCTCTCGCTTTCTATTTGTATCTCTCTTTGTCTTTTTCTCTCGATATCTCTCTCTCGATCTCTCTCTCTCTCTCTCTCTCTTTCTTGTTTCTCTTACTATCTTCCTTATTCTCTCTAGCTCTCTCTCATTTTCTCTCTGTCTCTCGCTGTCACCTTCTCTGTCTTTCTTTCTGTCTGTCTGTCTGTCTCTAGCTGTCTCTCTTTCTCTCTAGCTTTTTCTGTTTATCTCTTTTGCTTTCTCTTTACCACTGGTTGATGACGTGTGTGTGTACGTGTGTGTACGTGTGTGTACGTGTGTGTACGTGTGTGTGTGTACGTGTGTGTGCGTGTGTGTGTGTGTGCGCGTGTGTGTGTGTGCGCGTGTGTGTGTGTGCGCGTGTGTGTGCGCGTGTGTGTGCGCGTGTGTGTGCGCGTGTGTGTGCGCGTGCGTGCGTGCGTGCGTGTGTGCGTCTGTCTGTCTGTCTGTTTTTGATTGCGTAATGGTGACTTAGATCCTAAAGTCTGACAACAATAGCAAAAAACCTTTGAAAAATTGCACAGTGTGACTGAAAGACCAGTCCATCACAGGGCATCAATGACACACTTACACACTCACTCAGTCACACATTATTCACCCATAACATCAATACAGACTTTTATTCTAGCTTTTCTAAAAACAGACGAGTCTATACACAGCATTTATTTTAGTTTCACATTTATACACCATCGTGACATCGTTCCACACCTTAACCAGAAAAAAATAAATAAATAAAATCTGGTACGTACACACACACACACATACACACACACACACACACACACACACACACACACACAGACAGTGCAACACATCAGCAGTTTTATCCTCACGCTCTATATTTATCCTATACAGCAGACAGACACCTCCGGATGTGTTGACTCGTGTGACTAAACATTGGCAATTCTAATGAAACCGTCTCTCTCTCTCTCTCTCTCTCTCTCTCTCTCTCTCTTTCTCCCTCTCTCGCTTTCTTATTTCTAATCTAATCGATATCCTTCTCATGCATTTCCCTTCATTCTATTTCTCCATCGTTTTCCCCCTTTTCTTCTTTCATTTTTTACCCAATCGTTCTTAGTCACATTCCATTTCCTTTTCTGCTCTTTCTTTATTCTCACACTCTTTCACTTTCCCTCTTTCATGTTTGCTTCACGCTTAGACTTTCAGTGTCTCTTTTTTTTTTTTTTTTTTTTTATTCTACCACCAATTACATCTTCCTGTCTGTCTCTCCGTTCTTCTTTCGTTTTCTTTTCCTTTCCAGCTTTCTGGTTTCCAATGTAACTCTTGCATTTTATTAACTCTGACATTTAAATCTTTTCCTGCTAATAGAATTTAACTTTACTGATTTTTCACAACTGTACTGAATTTAACATCTGGCCACTAACTTCTTCCTCTTCTCTCTTCTAACTGTTCCTCTGCTGCATGTGTGTGTGTGTGTTTGTGTGTGGGGACTCCTGGCTCAGACTCTGAGCTCTGTTCAGCAATTGGTGGACATTGAGCCATCAGCAGTCAGTGTGATGAGAATGACCTTGGCGCAGGTAGAGCCAAAACTCTATATCCCATCAATGTTCCATGCATGCTGTTTGTTCTGCAAGGAAATGTGTTTTGCCTGTATTTTGGGTCTGTAATAGAACTTTCTTCTGATACGCCATTGGAGGTAAACCTCATCAAGATACAGCGGTACCTTGACCTACGAGTTTAGATCGTATCTCATACTTCAATTTGCTTGTACATCAAATTAATTTTCCCCATTAAAAATCCTTATAATGCCTTTAATCTGTTCAAACGCTCAAAATGCCAGCGCATACCTTGGAGATGAACGACTTGAGTTAGTGGAGGTAAAGGGTAAAGGAGAAGTCGGATGATGGAAGACGAGTGACAAACCCAAGCATTAAGTCACTCGTAGGTCCAGGTACAACTGTCTATGACATAAGACATATGACAAAAGTCTATGACATAATCAAGGATTTATAGTTGTGTACAATATATTCATTTATCTTCTAAACACACACTCAGACGCAGGGCCACAGATACATGAACAACCAGACACACATACTCCGATGCGTAATTTAGAATGACCAATCAACCAGAGAAAAGTGAAGGAAGTTGTCTGCACAAAAAGCTCCCTTACCCAGGAATCAAACCCAGGACCTTTTTTACAATGAGGCAACGGTCCTAACCAGCCGAAATATCAAAAAAACAAATTTTACTGATGAGAGCTTTATCAAAGCTAGACAATGGAAGCCAAGCAAATCCCGGTTCCTATGATGTTGGGATGTCGTGGAAATGAAAAAATATTAAATAACGAAAACAATGTCAAACAATTCTTGATGACCAATATTCAACAAAAAAAAATGCTAAACTTGATTAAATGAGGAACCTGACCAAAATAAACCAAGAGAAAGATGACACAGGGACAGGGGATAGCTTACCAAGACATTGAGCACATGGACTAGAACATGAACAAAGACTCCCCGCTGCTCTCTATTGGCCTGGCAATGCTGCACACGCTGCAAAGCTGACCTGTGTCGTGACCTTATCCATGCCATGAGCAGTAACACAACCCCATACCATCATATATACTGGATTTTCAATGTTCCGCTGATAGTAATCTGGGTGGTCATGTTCTTCTTTAGCCGGGAGGACATGACGTCCATGATTTTCCAAAGCCGCTTAAAAAATAAACATGTCACATTTTCCCACTTTGAATGAATCCATCTCAGATGTGCTCAGGGACCGCCAGCAGTTTTGGATTTTGTTGTATCCGTTCCTAAACCCTTTGTGGGCAAATCAAAGTCAAAAGAAGTTCAATTGTCATTTCAACCATATATGACGGTGCAGTACACACTAAAATTAAATTGCATTTCTCCGGGACCTGTGTGACAACAAGAATACAAAGACATAGACACAGAGTCTAATAGAAAATGAACTGACAATAAAAAGCGGTAAATATAACGGTCTGCATCTAACAGTCCCAAAACTCCACCATTATTACACCACTTAACATCTATGTTTTTATCCGCTTAAATAATCAATTGTTTACTTTTGCTGGTATTTATTTGTAGCTTCGTGTAAATAACTGTATCTAAAAGTAGCCTAGCAAGCGTTCTGAAGTGTAGGGCAATTGGTTAAAGCTTTACCACTGAGCAATAGTGTTCCCAGTGGATCTAAAGAACTGTCACTATGTGATCTTGATGCTTATCTGCCTGCATGTCTGTTTGCTTTATTCCTTAAGTTCTTTGTGATGAATTGAAGCCAGCGTAATTTAAAGTTTGTGTGTGTGTGTGTGTGTGTGTGTGTGTGTGTGTGTGTGTGTGTCTGTGTGTTTCAGAGCCGGCAACTGGAGTCAGAGACTGGTACCACGGAGGAGCACAGCCTCAACAAGGAGGCCAGGAAATGGGCCACACGTGTTGCGCGCGAGCACAAAAACATCATCCACTATAAACGGGTAAGCAATTCCGGTCGATTTTTAACCCTTAACTTTGAATCCTATCATGGCCGATGCTGTATTCTGACTCCAACATCCTAAGCTGAGATATGTAAAGAAAAGACGTTTTTTTGAATAAGTTTTGACACACTAACAAATGTACGCACAGTCACAGGGAGCAGAGAGTTGGTGTGTACCGAAATATTTTGATACCACCCTCGTATGTGACAAATAATGACTTACTTAAGAAAGTGATCATGATCTTGTGAAAGAGAATAGAGGTATTTTTGTTTATATTGACTATTTGCATGTTCTCCCTCGTCGGCGTGGGTTTCCTCCGGGTACTCCGGTTTCCTCCAACAGTTCAAAAACATGTACATTAGCTTGATCCGTTGATTCTAAATTTCCCATAGGGGTAAAAGTGTGAAACTGTGTGAACTGGCGACCTGTCCAGGGTGTACCTGTGCCTCTCGCCCTATGTGCGCTGGGATAGGCTTCAGCAGACCCCAGTGACCCTGAATTAGGGAATAAGTGTGTGAGAAGATGAAATAATGGCGCACATTTCTAATGGTGTAGGCATTAGTCCGGTATTAGCTGATTGGGTGATTTCTTTTACCCACACACTGTAATGGAAACTGTAATGATGGTAAGCACTTTCCATTTAAAGCTCTAAATCTGATAAATAAACACAAATCAGCTGGCATATGGCTGGTTAATTGGGAATCGGTGTTGGGTTTGTAATTGCAGGCACTAGAGGAGTGTGAGAGACAGGGGACTCCTCCAACAGAACAGAGCCGCAACGACCTGGAGTTTAAAATAGAGGAAGCTAAAGAGCACATTCGTAAAGCAGAGGTAAGGTTTAAGGGTGTGTGTATCTGTTTCTTCCCATTTACTTTATTAAACTAGCTTATTATTGAGTGTGGTACAGGGTACAGGGTAGATACTATACATACCATTATAGAATGTCACTCAGCAAAATCTGAACAGAAACATTGTACATGCTAACAGACAGCTGTAAACAGTATTTGGTACTTTTGCTAACTGGGCGTCTGCAGCATTGCACTGGTAGTTGTAGTAGTAATGAATATTGATCATGTATAAGGATGAAAATGGAAGAAAATGTTAGTCCATAGAATGCTAATTAATGCGATATTCAATATATGATTTTAAAATTGATATAACCAGCATATCTTTCAGGGCGGCGCAGTGGCGTAGTGGTTAGCACGGTCGAGTCACAACAAGAAGGTCCTGGGTTTGATTCTCAGGCCGGAGGTTTTTCTGTGTGGAGTTTGCTTGTTCTATGCATAAGTTTACCTCCAGTTTTCTCCCACAGTCCAAAAACATGTACATTAGGTTGATTGGTGAGTCTAAATTGCCCATAAAATCCCAGCCCTGGCCTTTGCAGGTGGGACAAAACTAGCCAAATGCTTTACTATGCAAATGGACCTAAAATACATTCATTCATTTATTTTCTTACCCGCTTATTCACAATTCGGAATCACAGGGGTCTGCTGGAACCTATTCCAGCACACATAGTGCAAGAGGTGGGGGTACCCTTTATGAACAGTTTCGAATCACCAATTAACTTAATGTACATGTTTTTGGAGTATGGGAGGAAACCAGAGTACCCAGAGAAAAGTCAGCACAGAAAGATCCCCGGCCCAGGAATTAAACCCGGGACCATCTTGTTGTTAGGCGACCGTGCTAACCACTACGCCATATATTATTTAAACTGTTAAAACTTTAATCAGAGTTTGTAATGTAGTTACAATATTTCTGTTCTGTAGATGTTTTTTCATTGATTTGCTGTTTAGCTTATTCTAATGGAGAGAACGCAACAAAACACCTTAAAATGAACTGCATCCGTGTGTCTTTTTCTATGCTATAATAAGTTCTCCTTGCCTACTCTGCCTTAGATGAATATTTAATTGGCCTGTTAGGATCGACTAAATAACTAATAGTGAGAAGAAAGAAAAGGGAATAAAAGGGAGAATTTTAGCTTTTTGTCTTCTTAATAGAGATTAATCATAAAAAAACTAAATGCCATTGGCATTTGTCAGTCAAAACTTAACTTGGTAGTGTACCGAGCATTAATTATTAATGAGCATTGATTTTTGTGTGTGTGTGTGTGTGTGTGTGTGTGGTCTCTCATTTTTGTTTGACTTTATCTACAAGACGGTGAAGCTCAAAGCAGAGGCTCGTCTAGATCTTCTCAGGCAGGTGGGAGTTTCCGTGGACACGTGGCTAAAGAGTGCCATGAACCAAGTAATGGAGGAGCTAGAGAATGAACGCTGGGCTTCACTGCCCACCCTCACTAACCACGATCCCGCACTCTCAGTAAGTACTGCTGGATATGTTACTATATTACAGTTTTACAATTGTCATTTTTCTTTACTGTTTTCTGAGGTTTCATAATAACTCAGCAGGCTCAAGATCCGATACAGACCAGGTTTTCAAAGATTCGTTCATTCATTCATTCATTCATTCATTCATCTTCTTAACTGCTTTTTCCCTAATTCACGGTTACGGGGGTTTGCTGGAACCTATCCCAGCTCTCATAGGGCAAGAGGTAGGGGTACACCCTGAACAGCCCATCACAGGACACACATAGACGAACAACCACACACACACTCACACTCACTTCTACGGGCAATTTAGAATCACTAATGTGTTGTACATGTTTTTGGACTGTGAGAGGAAACCGGAGGTGGTTAGCACATCCGCCTTACTACAAGAAGGTCCCGGGTACAATTCCCGGGCCAGGGATCTTTCTGTGCAAAGTTTACATGTTCTCACCATGCTTGCGTGGGTTTCCTCTGGGTACTCCGGTTTCCTCCCAAAACATACAAAAACATGTACATTAGGTTGATTGGTGAGTTAAAATTGCCCATAGGAGTGAATGTTTGTGTGAGTGGTTGTTTTGTCTACGTGTCTCCCTGCAATGGACTAGTGAACTGTATTTATGGGTATTTTATCCATTGCTGGTGATTATGGAAAATTATGGATTTTTTATGGTCCTGTATTTGAGGACGATTTGTTTAGGCAGCTTATACAGTGACTAGGGTTTAATATTGGACAGAGGACACTGCAGAAAAATGCATAACACAAACACACACTTGAGTCTAAGACAGATTAGCACTTACCTCTTGCTTTCTTTCTCTCTCTCTCTCACACACACACACACACACACACACACACACATGCCATGTTTCAGCACATTTGCTGATCTGGAGGGGATTCAAAAGACCTGGTTTTACTTTTCACTCTTCAATGCAATAATCATTCATCATGCTTTTGTGGCAGGTTGAGCTGAAAGATTGATACCGCAGATGATGAGAGAAGAATAACACTATTTAGACATAACACACAGAAAGATGATTGCTTGCTTCATAAAGGCTTATGAGTTTTTTTAATGTGACAGCATCATTGTTTCCCCACACACTGCTGCCATCTGCTGATCCGATGCCACACATCATCACAGAATTCCTGAAGTTCCTATCATATCCCCTAGGACCCAAAAACTCACCCTCAATATGTCTATAGTCTTAATTGGAATTCTTGAATAGTAGACTTACATAGCTGGATAACCTCCTCCTGACCTTATTTAAGAAAATTTTCCCTTGGCTTGCTGATTAAAGGTCACAAACAGATCTGTTTAAAAGCTAATTTTTTTTTTAAATGAGAACACAAACCGTAGACATCAGGTCAGATCGTTTTCTGGACCGTCCTTTAAATTGAATCAGTATTCACCTCACATCAGCTTGCAGCATGTATCAGAATTGAGAGAGAGAGAGAGAGAGAGAGAGAGAGAGAGAGAGAGAGAGAGAGAGAGAGAGACAGGAAGCAAGAATCAGTAAAGAAAAGCAAATAATGGCAAGACATACAAAGGTAGAAAGAAGCAGGAGAGGACTTTAGAATAAGGCAGACTAATATATTATGTTCCATTGAATATGGTGTAGGAGAGTCACAGACAGTCAAATGTTATAAATGACTGTAGGGAAGTGACTTATCCTATAAGACGTGACTGGGTTCACGAGGACCCTTTTATAAAGAAATAATTCTCTATGATGAAATGCATGTGGAAAATTAAGCAAAAAAAAAAAAAAAGAAAAACGTATTCTGAAATCAACTTCTTCTATTCTATCTTCTTACCCAATTATTTAACACACAAAAATGACCCCTTGTCTGGGAATCGAACCTGGGACCTGTAAGAGAACAGTTCTAACCACTACGCCCACCATGCAGCCTAGTGTTAATTAAAGAAATAAATTTTTATAGAGGTGTTGCGCGGTGGCATAGTAGAGAGCACAGTCGCCTCACATCAAGAAGTTCCTGGGTTCGAATCCCGAGCCGGGATCTTTCTGTGCGGAGTTTGCATGTTCTTTTATAGATTTATTTTTCATTCCTTCATCATCTTACCCGCTTATTCCCTAATTTGTGGCCACAGGGGTAATCTCAGCGCACATAGGGTGAGAGACAAGGGTACACCCTGGACTGATCGCCAGTCCATCGCAGGGCCAGTTTAGAATCATCAATCAACCTAATATACATGTTTTTGGACTGTGGAAGGAAACCAGAGCACCTGGAGGAAACCCATAGATTAATTTTTTTTTCTTATGAATTATTTGAAAACAAATAAAACTTTTTATTTATTATATTTTTCCAGCAAGACCTCTATTAAAATCAGCTTTCCTTAACGCCACTGCTAATAAAACACTTCTTTGCATATTCATTCATACATTCCCAGTCCAGGTGGCGTCAGGATGTAAATGCAGTGAAGCATTAGAAGACTCCACCACTGCTTAGTGTACCACCAAACTACCCTATGCTCTACAGGTTTCTGCTGTATTGGTTTTTATCCTCAGTTCAGTTTTACATGAAGGTTCTGGTCAGTAGAGGGGGTGGGGTCATAGTCACGGTCACCTGATCTGCTCTGGACCAATAGCATGACCTGGCAGGTAGGTGTCCCAATGACGGATAAAGACGTGGCCTGATTCCGTCAGACCTTTTGTTGTTGTTGTTTTTCTTCTCTCAGCTGATCTTCTGGGCAGCAGGTGTGCTAACAGCTCACAACGGTTAGGGTTTTGCTTAGAACCTTTTCTAAATTCTTGGCTTTTGTCTGTTTGTAGACTACAGTGGATTTAGACCGAGACGAAGGCGAGGAACTAGAAGAGAACATGGAGCAATTTGACGATAGCAGCTCTAGTCCTTCAGGAACACTGAGGAACTACCCACTCACCTGTAAAGTGCTTTATTCCTACAAGGTAAAACACACACACACACACACACACACACACACACACAGACTTCATTATTCAGGATGTTGTTTTATTGGTTGGCAATCTAATGAAATAAATGGTTAACAGGCTGTACAAATATATATAAGAAATGTATTTATAATATTTAGAGAAAGTTTGTTCTCAAATATTTGCTCTCAGTCCGGGGTAAGAGGGCACTTTATAGGCGTGTCGCAGAGGCAGATCCGAGTCATGAGGAGTGACCGCTGGAAATTTGTTTAACACAGGATGTCTGTTTGTTTTCTACAGGTGTTTCAGCCATACTTCTATTTTTCTTCACACTCCATTACTTTTAAACACTCATAGAGCTGTATAACCTCTCGCTCTATCTCTCTCCATCTCTCTCTCTCTCTCTCCATCTCTATCTCTCTCTCCATTTCTCTCTCTCTCGCTCTATCTCTCTCCATTTTTCTCTCTTTCTCTCCATTTCTCTCTCTCTCGCTCTATCTCTCTCCATTTCTCTCTCTTTCTCTCCATTTCTCTCTCTCTCGCTCTATCTCTCTCCATTTATCTCTCTTTCTCTCCATTTCTCTTTCACTCTATCTCTCTCTCTCTTTCTCTCCATTTTTCTCTCTGTCTCGCTCTATCTCTCTTCATCTTTCTTTCTTTCTCTCCATTTCTCTCTCTCGCTCTATCTCTCTCCATCTCTCTCTCTTTCTCTCCATTTCTCTCTTGCTCTATCTCTCTCCATTTCTCTCTCTCTTTCTCTCCATTTCTCTCTCTCTCTTTCTCTCCATTTCTCTCTCTCTCACTCAATCTCTCTCCATCCCTCCGTTTCTCTCTCTCTATCTCTCTTCGTCTCTCTCTTGCTCTCTCTCTCTCTCTTTCTCTCTCTTTCCATTTCTCTCTCTCTCTCTCTCCATTTTTCTCTCTTTCTCTCTCTCTCTTTCTCTCTCTCCATTATTCTCTCTCTCTATCTATCTCTCTTGCTGTATCTCTCTCCATTTCTCTCTCTCGCTGTATCTCTTCATTTCTCTTTCTTTCTCTCCATTTCTCTCTCTCTTTCTCTTTCTTTTCATTTCTCTCCATCTCTCTGTCTCTCTTTCTCTCTCTCTCCCTGTGGTGTTGCTCTGTTACAGGTGGAAAACTATAATTAATTAATTAATTGTTTTTATATGTAGCCTGTGTAAATCAAGTGGTTTAAAAAGTCAGCATCATCTCTCTGTTTCTGTCTGTCTCTCTCTCTCTCTCTCTCTCTCTCTTACTGAATCTCTTTTTTATCTATTTCTCTTTCTCAATCTCTATGGCTGTCCCAGGCGTCTCAGCCAGATGAGTTGACCATCGATGAGCAAGAGATGCTGGAGGTCATAGAAGACGGAGACATGGAAGACTGGGTCAAAGTAAACACACTCTCTAATTACAGATGCACCATAACACACTCCATGTCAGATCCTTTTGGCCATAGTTGTTTTTAATGAGTAAGGGTTCGATTCTCCCAAATACATCCATTCCACACCAGACATATTGTTAGATTATTATTTGTCCTGGTTGTGATTGGATATTAAACAATTCTTTTTATTTAAGTTAAGAATTAACCAGCATCATTTGTCTGTATCACATTTAGGCACGGAATAAGGCAGGTCATGTGGGCTATGTACCTGAGAAGTACCTGCAGTTCCCTTCTTCCAACAGCATACTGAGCATGCTCCAATCGCTTACTGCCTTGGACTCCCGTTCACACACATCCAGCAACTCCACTGATCCTGAGCTGGCCTCGGGCAGTATCAACGGTGACGCCAGCAGTAAGTTTATAAGCAAACAGAAACATTTCTAATATTGTTCTAATTAATTCATAGACACAAATAATTGTGCGTAAAGCATCTCTATATTTTTGGCCTATATTGTTATCCATAGTGCTGCATCATGTTAATAATATTTACAGATTTTCTTCTACTATCTTGTGGCACACTAAGTCCTGTAATTAATCTTTAATCCTTATCTTATCTCGCATACTTAGTGAGTTTTGCAAAGGCCATATACGACTACGAGGGTCAGACAGATGATGAGCTGTCCTTTCCTGAGGGCGCTGTCATCCGAATTCTTAATAAAGACAATCAGGAGGACGACGGATTCTGGGAAGGCGAGTTTAACGGACGAGTAGGAGTCTTTCCATCCGTGTTAGTGGAGGATCTAACTGCTGAAAATGGAGACGTCCATTGGGTTTTGGATAATCAGGTAACTGCATTTCAGGTCATTCACTGTTTACAGATCCACTTAGTCAGTCTTTTATGAATGTGTGTAAACTTCAGACACACAGCCCACACACACACACACACACACGTACACAAATTGCAACCTGTCCAGCAGTGCTCAAGATAAACTGGACATGCCCTTTTCCTGTCTGCCTCCTATGACCGATATATCTGGGGGCTTTTTAGGGCGGGTGTGCCCAGTTCCTTCCTGCAATTATCGTCATGCCGAGACGGCTTTAATAAATAACGTCTGAAAGGAGACGACAGCCACTTCCTCTGACATCAGTGTTTTTCAAATTAGATTTGGATCTTGATAACAGACCAGAAATTAAGCATGTCTGAACACATGGACAGATGATCTGGCAATAAATATAATCTTGTTATTCAGTCTTACTCAGTCTTACTCAGGTACTTATTGTCATACTTATGTCATAAACACTGTAATAGAAAAGATGAAAGAGGGGTGTAAGTGGCCGCTCAAGTCACTTTTGCATGTTTTGCACGCTTATTTTCATGATTTCAAATGAGGAAACGCGGCAAGTGTGCAGTCACGATAGACATGCAGTGTAGTGAGCTTACTTTTTCCAGATGTGCCTGCGCAGCAGCTAAATAAAATTATAGAAGCGCACTACAGATCATGTGACAAGATCCAATCCATCTTACCTTTTCGATTTTTACGCTGCTTAAGCCAATCAACATTAATTATTTGTCACACCTCACCCCACACACACACACACCCGAGAAAAGTCTTTGCATGTCCTGTGGTTTGGAGAACCTACTCATATTCAGTGAACTCTAATATATTAACATCTCCTTTTATCGTCTCTCATGTTACTGATGTTATGAAAGGCGGCGCGGTGGCGTACTAGATAGCTCGGTCACAACAAGAAGGTCCCGGGTTCGAATCCCGGGCCGGGGGTCTTTCTGTGCGGAGTTTGCATGTTCTCCCCGTTCTTGGGTGGGTTTCCTCCGGGTACTCTGGTTTCCTCCCACATTCCAAAAACATGTAATTGGTGATTGTAAATTGCCCAGAGGAGTGAATGTGTGTGTAAATGGTTGTTTGTCGGTGTTGTCTTGTGATGGACTGGCGACCTGTCCAGGGTGTACCCCCTCCTCTCTCCCTATGTGTGCTGGGTGCAGCCGGTGCAGGATACCCCCGTAACCCCGAATTCGGGAATAAGCGAGTAAGAAATGAATGAATGAATAATGCTTATAAATATAATTTATATTTTCCAGTGCTGGTTATATAAATTCCGATTTTTTTTTGTGTGGATATTCTACTAGATTACAATCTTTCTATATATATTGTTTAGCACCTTTAACACTGGAGAAACTGCAAAGATTTTTCAAAGCAGCTTTACACAGAATGCAATAAAAGTATAAAGTGTAAGTTTGTCCCTAATGAGGTATAAGAAAAAAGTCCCAGAGGGGAAGTAAGAGCTGCTTTTATTCTAAGCTACTTATGATAAAATTATTAATGTGTATTTGCAAAATTCTGAAATTTTTCTTTGTTAAATACTTTATTTAATACCATATAATAACGCCATTTTTAATTAATCAGAATTTTTATTTTAATAATCACGTCTTACAAAGCACAGCTATTAAAAGAAAATGCACTGCATCTGGCAACTGGATTCTTATTCTTCTCTACCATGTATAAATAGCAATAACCGATAAAGGCTTCAAATCCACAGGTGTCATCGTGTGTGAAACTACAACCATCTTTGCCTCCTTTACCTCTCTACGATCAGCCCCCGTGTACCCTGGACTGCAGTCCCGCTCCCAACCTGCCCCGCTCACCTTCAGTCAACGGAGACCACAAGCAACCTGGCCTGCATAAAAGCTTGCCACACAGTAAGACACCTTACACCGTCCAAAATCCACTTCCTGTTGTGTTGTCTTACTTTTTAAACAAAGTCTTAACAGATTTACATTTTACTTCATTGTTTTTGTTAAGATCACAGTTCAAGTCTGAGTCCAGAAAGTCCAGGATTTCCTCAGCCACTAAGATTCACGTGTGATGGATCCGGCCCAGGAAAACTTCGGCCTGTACGTTACTCCTCAATACACCTTTTCTACATTCTCAACTCACATCATCTACACATACACACGTTAGTAGTTTAGAGACCAGTAGAGATCATGATTGGCCAGGGGTCCTTTAAGAAGCTTTAAAAAGCCTACATTTACACTGCATGTATCAAGTGTTTGATTTCCAGTGTGGCTCAGATGGGATATGACCTACAGTCGTATAGGAAGCATCCATGTAATGATTGGACAGAAAATGTAACATCCACATACTGGAAGCAGTACAGCCAAAAATGAAGAGAATAAACTGTTGGAAATAAATGTATACAATTAGAATTTAGTGGGCGGCACGGTGGTTCTGAGATCAATTCACGAGCCGGGGATTTTTCTGTGCAGAGTTTGCATGCTCTCCCCGCGCTTGTGTGGGTTTCATCCTGGTACTACGGTTTCCCACAGTCCAAAAGCATGTACATTAGGTGGATTGGTGATTCTAAATTGCCCATAGGAGTGAATGTGTGTGTGAGTGGTTGTTTGTCTATGTGTTGCCCTGCAAGGGATTGGCGAACTGTCCAGGGTGTACCCCCGCCTCTTGCCCTATGTGTGCTGGCATAGGCACCAGCAAACCCCCGTGACCCCGAATTAGGGAATAAGTGATTTAAAAAGATGAATGAATGAATTAGAATTTAGTTTGTAAATGTAGGTCGGCTTTTGTTAGTGTTTGGACAGCCGAGCCCTGGCAACCCACCACTGGAGTGCATACAATTATTTTTTATGTTGTATTTTTTCCTCTTCAGGTCCGTGCTGCTCCGCCTCCCCCGAAACAGCACCCTCGCCGACAAGTGGATAAAACCGAGGAGGTAGAAATCACGCTGGTGTAGCAGCGCCGCACTTAGCATCTACGTTTGACCTCCTACTGGCTTTAAAGGGGCCTTTTAACCCTTTTCATGCCAAAACTGTATTTTTTATGTGTGGAGCCAATATATTGTAGCATTCCCAGTTACAAAGGTCGTGCTCTACGCATTTAGATTTTAGGCATACAATATAAAGAGTAATAAAGCCTGGATCGGATAACTTGCACATATACGTATCCAGCAGGCTCATCAACAGCAGATCATGCAATATCAGGAGGTGATTTAAGGATTTGTGAGGGCATTTTTTTGTTGTACAGTGGGTTGTGGGTGATTAACTTTGCCCCGTCTTCAGCCACGTGTAGTCTGATCATATGTATTTAATGTTGTATTAGTACAGTACATTACTGTTGTCATAGAAATGTTCCCAATATGTGCAACATTTCTTCATATATTGTAATTGAATGGATGCTTTTTTTTTAATATAAAGAAATTGTTGAGGGCAAAAAAATTTTTTTAATTGTGTATAAAAGGGTAAACCGGCAAAAAGGTGAAGGAGGGAAAGTGAATGAAGGCTGGATCCTCCATTTCTTTTTCCTTTCTAATCGCTTCTCTTGCCAAACCCATCACTCCTCCATATTGTGTTAATCTGAGTACAGAACTAATTACAGCCTTTCCTCAGCTCGTCCTTAAGACTGCCGTTTGTTCGTATTAACTAATATTTAGTCCACAAAAGGAAGACAGAGAAATATAGAGACAGGTTGTTGTTTGTTTTATGTTCGTTGACCCCTGGAAGCGAATCGTTAGCCTGTAATGTTATCATACGGCCTATCGCTAATCAGTATATATGCATTATTTAAAGTGCTTTGTTATTATTTTTCTTTTTAATTCTTATCTTGCTTTTTCATCACTGTACCATCGGCTCAGTCTAATGGAGAGTGTTCGCTTAGAAGTCCTGGTCATTTCATAGTAATCAGCATCCTAAGTGCTTTTTCTTTGTACAAGGGGCAGCTAATTTTCTATTTCCTGATTATATCTGATATATTCAATAGTATTGTACTTCTATAAAAAAACATATATCATAATCCATTAACAAATTATGTTCCATTTCATTCTGAAGTACTAAAGAACTATTATTATTATTATTATTATTTCATATCTGGGGGGTTTTCCATGCTTTAAATAGACATGTGCTGGATTTTTCTTTTACATAACTGTTGTCTGATATGAGTTATTCCAAATATATATAACACACACACACACACACACACACACACACACACACACACACACACATTTTCTCCACGATAAAGGATTTTATATAGCCTCACAAACCACAAATGCACCTCTTTAAATCACTTAATGGATTTTTTTTTAAAACAGGAAGAGAAGAAACTGCTTAACTTGGCAACTTGGCTAACCATGCAAAAATTTATATCAATCGGATTCTAGCTGGTTCATATTTACAGCCAAACTAGTTAGCATAAACTTTTATACGGGTTTGACTGTGTGTTTCACGATATTTCCGATGAACACTAGCTATCTGGGATAAAATTAGCAATGGAGGTTTATAAGACGTTTGAATAATTCTATGTAGCACTAATAAGCTGGCTGTGTGGTAACTTTGTGGTTATTCAAACTGATTGTTTGATAGGAGGTGTAATCATCAAACATTTTGAGAAAACTCAAAAACATTCCATTCTTAGATTGTTACCTACGTCTTTCAATTTACACGATCCATCCAAGGTATCGGCACATGCCTACGCTCAGCAGCATTGCATGGATCTCAGCACTTTTTTTTACAAATGTATGATCTTTTTTTAGTTTTACGTCTGCACATCATCAAAGGACCCTTGTGTAGCATAGCTGCCCAAATGTGTGTGTGTGTGTGTGTGTGTGTGTGTGTGTGTGTGTGTGTGTGTGTGTGTGTGTGTGTGTGTGTGTGTG
>JAOTRA010000025.1:2289693-2307253 GCA_026260255.1 Pseudolaguvia tuberculata | reverse complement strand
AAGCGGGTAAGAAGATGAATGAATGAATGAATGAATGAATGAATGAATGAATGAATGAATGAATGAATGAATAAATATTGTTGGACTGGTCAAGTCAGATATTTTTATTTGAATTGTTGGGAAGTGAAGGCATTTCCATACATAATCAGGACAAAATTGTTTTCAGGAACTAAAGGAGGAGCTACAGAATAACAGCGCCCCCCTTCATCCTACATCTCTATTAACCAGTTTGTACTTCCAGTCCACTAAGCGTTCCATCAGCCAGTTGTTGTTTTTTTTATTGCTTTCTGTTTCTAATATAAACTCAGTGTGTAAACAAATATAGGATGACTTGTGTGAAAATATACTTGTGCTCCAACCCTGATGGTATGTTCCTTTTTATATTGTTATAATTAGAAGTAAAGTTAAAAATGTCAGGAATAGATTTTTTTTTATGACAGTTAACAAAGAAACTCCATGTTTCGATCGGTAGACTGTTATTTGTTGTCTGTCTGTGTGTTTCAGACTCAGTAACAGAAAGAAAGGTGCTAAGAGAGAATGTGTTTTCTAAAATAAGGGACCAATGCAGACGTAAACATGGAGTAGACTTCCGGGCAAGTCCTTTTTATACATTTCTTACTTTTCCTGGCTGAAACCTTCCTTCTTTGTTCCTCTTATTCCTGATAATAATAATAATAGTAATAATAGTAATAATAATAGTAATAATAATAGTAATAGTAATAATAATAATAGTAATAATAATAATAATAATAATAATAATAATAATACTTGTGCCATAAAATTATTCTTTTCTCTTTTATCTTAGATTTTAGCACAAAATAAAAGAAAAGAAAGGATAATATAACAAGCTGCCATAATTATTAACCCAAAGTCTGGCGAAACATTATTAATGGAGGTTGGGGTGGTTTTTTTTGCAGGTTATTGATCCGTATGAGGAGCCAAGCCCAGATAGGTGGCCATCACAGCAGATGCGACTGAAGTTAATCGATGAGTGTCGGCAGAACTCGCTGGGCCCGTTCTTTGTGGTAATGTCTGCTTACTTATTATTTCCAACCCAAAAGAAAAAACTGGAATATTTTATAGTAACTTTTGTGGTAAATACTATAGTGTTTTTCAACCTGACTGTAGTACATTGATTGCATTAATGTTATAATTCTGCTACACTTGTTTTTAACTAGAATTACTGTAATGAAATTTCTACAACTGGGAGGCGCAGTCACAACAAGAAGGTTCTGGGTTCAAACTTTTGGCAGGGTCAATTCTCTCCATGCTTGCATTGGTTTATTCCTAGGTAGTATAGTTGCATTTTAATAAAATGACATTAGTGGCGGTGGCGTAGTGGTTATCACGGCCGCCTCACAACAAGAAGGTCCCGAGTTCGATTCCCGGAATCTTTCTGTGCAGAGTTTGCATGTTCTCCCTGCGCTCGCATGGGCTTCTTCCGGATACTCCGGTTTCCTCCCACAGTCCAAAAACATGCATATGAGGTGGATTGGTGATTGTAAATTGTCCATAGGAGTGAATGTATGTGTGAATGATTGTTTGTCTATGTGTGGCCCTGAGATGGACAGGCGACACGTCTAGACGGGTTTACCCCTGCCTCTCGCCCTGTGTGTGCTGGGATAAGCGCCAGCAGACCACCGTGACCCCGAATTAGGGAATAAGCGGGTAAGAAGATGAATGAATGAATGAATGAATGAATGAATGAATGAATGACATCAGTGGCGGGTGGTGGATTTTGTACTTTGACCTTCAGTGGAGAATTCAGTGGCTACTGATACACTTCTTATTGTTTTTACTTCTCAAAAAGCTCTGATTGTGTGGATGTTTAAGCTACAACGGTAAAATATTCACCGTTTCTGACTGTCATTTTCAGAGCTTAGTGGGGGAGCAGTATGGAACTACATGTTTACCAGAACAGGTGGAATTTTCCGAGTTCCTCACGGTTCTGCAGGTTTGCCAGGAAATGGGATATAGCTCTGAAGTCTTACAGAAATGCTACAGACGAGATGAAAACACCGTCCCACCATCGTTCTGTCTGCTCAGTCGACATTCCTTACAGAAATATAATAAGTCTAAGGTAAAAACCTTAATAAATATTACAGTAAGTGAATAAAAGGAGTTAATAGATCTTAATTTAATTTATCATTTTGCATTCCTGGCTCTCATCAAGCTAGAGCAAATATATGTTGGAAATGTTTGGGATGATGTTGTTGCAAAAGCCAGGAAAACCTTACATGATGTTATCACCCAGTGTGTACTAGAGGGCAGTATTGACCAAGAAAAAGCTCAGAAATATTTTTGCTCGAGTAAGTATGTTGCCACAGATTTGTTTCACTTTCCAATTTTTGAAGTTTTGAAATGCAAAGATAAATGAATTTGCTTATCACATTTTTAGGACTTGAGACTGATCTGCGCTATGCACTGGATGGCTTATCTGGTACTGACATGAAAAGATGTATTTGTTATGTCTATAACCCGTATGCTACAAAGGGTGGCCAAACCAAGAAAGGCAATGTACCGCACCCAGAGCACCAAGATCAATTGTTCCGACTGTCACAGCTCTGTAAAAATTACCTACCCAACCTGGTTAGAACCCAGCAGACCCTGATATATACCAGCACCAACATAAGCAATACTAAAGAACTTTATGCAGAGGAGCTGAGCCACCAGATTTATTTGGATCTTATAGATCTTATAGACCAATCAATTTCAAAGAAAGATAAAATTCCTGATTCATTGTCCCAACAGAGACACATGTGTCATATCCTATCCAGTCTATACAGAATTGAGCGGGAAGAAGTCAGACACATAAGAGCTTATCTTGAGCAAGATACAAAATATCCATTCATTCTAATTGGTGGACCATGCACAGGCAAAAGTGTACTATTGGCTCACTGTGCACGTCAGGTATTTTTTTATTTCATGCATTTTTTTTTAAGTAAGCCTTTTTTTATTTTTTTATCAGTATAACTAACAGTATCATTTTTTCTTTCAGATTCCAACTTGGATAAAGATCCAGAAGCCTGTAGTTGTTACACACTTTGTAAGTTTTAATAGCACTTTGAATCAAATTCTCAGTGATATATGCCAGCAAATTGCTTTATGCCACAGTCAGCGGTTTGACAATTGTCTCAAAGACGTCTCTCGGTTGAAAGAAACATTTAACAATCTCCTAACCATTCATTCACTCTCCCCAAATCACTTGATCCTCATTATAGATGGGTTGGATCAAATACCTGATAAAAATAGACCATTCGATTTAACCTGGCTGCCCAAGAAATTACCATCTAATGTGAAGCTCCTAATCTCGTCTTCGCCAACAAAGTCTGGGTTTCTCTCTGCTCTAAAGGTGTTTTACCCAGAATCCTCACTGTTTTTTGACTTGCAACCAGTCACTAGCAAGCAATGTAGTCAGATGCTGACAACTCTTCTATTGGCATGTAAGAGAAAGATCACATCTGGCCAACAGATGTATGTAAATCAGGCTTTTAAACAGTGTGATCTTCCACTGTATGTGGATCTTCTCTACAGGCAGGTGTGTTCCTGGGATTCAGATTTAGAAATAATGCCTGACACATTGGTCCCAGGGATTCACACAAATATCAATCAGTTTCTAGATCATCTTGAGGAAAAGCATGGAAAATTAATAGTCGCTAGAAGTCTAGAATATCTCACCTTTTCCCGGTTTGGTTTAACTGAAGTCGAACTGACTGATATTCTGTCTTGTGATGATGAGGTTCTCCTACTATTTCTGCCATCAGACAATGATATGCCTTATAAATTAAGAGTCCCAGAGATTGTGGTAGAAAGGTTGCTGTTAGACTTGAAGGGGTTTCTCATTTTACAAGGCACGCAAACTCTGTTCTGGGCCAGCAGACACTTTGTCTTAGTCATCCTTAAGAGGTACCTAGCGTTAGACAATCAACAAAAATTGCATTCTTTGATGGCAAACTATTTTTCCGGGCACTGGGCGTGCGGTATAGCTAAATCGTTGCTTATCACCGAAAGTTCCATACAAAATTTTATGGGCATGAAGATTTATGTTGACAGACAAGTTCCCGGTCAACCTTGGACATTTCAGCCGCTCACGTCTACCATGACTACACCTGGTTCATCTAAGTGTGCATATCCCAATCTAAGGAAATTGCATGAACTGCCTTTCCACTTACTGAAAAGTGAAAATATTGGGGAGTTGCTTGAAGTGATGATGTCACAAGAGTTCCTCAATACCATGATCCGTGCAAAGTTACTAAATGAGATGGTATTCTGGCTAGAGAAGACATGTCAAATTAGGTTTTCCAGGGAACTCAGGCTCTTAATTTCTATACTGAAAACTTCAACTTGTGCTTATAGGAACTGTTCCGCTGACTTAGCTTTGGTAATAGAGGCCAAGCTCTTTCCCTTCTTTAAAATTCTTCCGGAATTAAAGAAATATGTTAACCAGGAAGGATGTAACGGGGTAATTATGGTATTATGTCCAACACCTTCTGTGCCTGCCACTCATTGGTCAATGCCAGTAGAGGAAGAATCTCCAATAACAAGAGCTGCGGTCTCTCAGTCTGGCTATGTGGTAATGATTCTAAATAATGGCTCTGCCTGGATCTGGAATGGAAATAATCCCGAAAGTAACAAAATCCCCCAATCATCTGAACTACAGTTTACAGACGTCAAATGTTCTGCAAATGTATTTATTCTCCTTACAAAATGTGGCAACTTCCTGTCACTGGACATAAAGGTTTCATCTTATCTCCAACCACTTCACACTAAATACACAGAACAACCACTTAAGAGCGTAACAGGTTTATTGATAGTCAGTGGTAAGATGTTTGTATTCTCACAGCAAAGCAATTCTATCAGTGTGTTTTCTAAGAACACTGAAATTCATCAAGTCCATTGCTCCTATGGTGTAACATGCATGACGTTTTGTGACGGTCAGATACTTTGTTGTGGACAGAAGGAGGGTACCGTCAGTATATTTGACCCCCAAAATGGTAAGCATTTAACCTCCTTTAATTGTTCATTAGGCATAGCCTTAAGTAATATCATTGCTGACAAGAAACAAGGAACAATTACATGTATCGACTGCACAGGAAGTGTTTTTGTTTGGGACCTCAAGAGCATTAAAAATCCTGTATTTATTACAAGCAGGCAGACCGCCAACAAGGAAGATGTATTGAGTGTAGACCACATAGAAAACAGTCTTCTGATCTGTAAAAGTCAACAGATCCAATTGATTTATGGATATTTGTTAGCTTCCGAAGATCAATTCAATGCACCTAAAGGTAAAACATTTGCGCAGGCAGTTCTGGATCATGATGCACACTTCATCATTGCTTTAATGGAAAACTGTCCATTTCTTTTAGTCTGGAATTGTTCCTCGGGTCAGTGTCTTTTGAACCTTGACATAAGAAGTGGCCCAGCTCTGAAACTTGTCAAATTTAGGGATACTTGCATAACAGTGATAACTAGCAGAGGTATTGTCAGTTGGGACATGGATCTTATTATAGTAGCTGCTTCCACTCCAAAATCTGGTAGACAAGTAGTTAAAGTTATTTTGGTAGCAGATGAGAAGCACTTTTACACTAGTGATGGGTCTGAGCTGGTATGGAAATGGATGAGTGGGAAAGTGGAGGGGCACATGCTTCACCATGGCCCTGTAGAAAACTTGACTCTTTCAGCAGATAGTATTTACATGGTTAGCATTGCCTCTGGTGATATCTATGTTTGGAACACCAGCAGCCATGAGAACATTCACCGAATCCATGGCAGCCAAGCATCTGAAGTACTAATAACTCCAAACTGTAATTTTGCAGTGTCACTATCAGAAAGAGATCTGTCAAAAGTCTGGAAGTTGTGTAACGGACATACGATTTGTACTATTCACCATCATCTCACGGATGCTCTTATTACCCCAGAAAGTACTTTCCTTCTAGGTATGAATGAAGGGATTCTGCTTGCTGTTAGTCTCTGGTCTGGTTATATCAGCAAATGGTTTCCCTATTCTGACTGGACAAGTGTTGTTGCCTTTCACATGCTGTCAGATTATCCAGACCACGTGATTGTGTCCACCAATTCAGGAGCTTTATACACATGGAAATTAACAGATGATACTTTATGCCACCAGTTCCAGTTTCCTGAATGTTTGGAGTATTCACCACAGCTCTTGAAACTCTCTTCAAATGGATGTTATGGCATCATTTCTGTTGTTGGATCCAAGATAAACATCTTAGATGTTTGCCAAAGTAAACTTTGCTCCTTGAATGCAGAGGGACCCGTCTACCAGCCATTCGTGGACTTTTGGGGTAATTATATAGTATATATCTGCAAGTTGGATTTAAATTGTGAAAATGACTTGTGTGACCTCCATACAAAGCAGATATTAATCATCATACGAGTAACCGATGGAAAAATGATGGGCAAATTTTATCTGTGCAAGAATGTTACTGCTCTAACACTGTCTAAGACGTTGTGTGTATATATTGGATTTGAGGATGGTTCTGTTGGAGTGTATGCTATTAAGGACACAGGTGTAGGTTACGCCAATGCACATGGTAATTACCAGAGCACGGAACACATCTGCCCCTATGATGAACCTGTGGTTTGGGTTCCATTGCCTACCCCTAATCTTTCCTGGGCTAAATAAATAAATACTGTATCTAACATTGTTATTTTATTGACAATGGCGGAAGTATGAGAAAACCATGTTTGTGTATTTCGTGTAATAACAAGGATTTTTTGGAATAAAAGATTGATATAACACAGGATTAATTCATCATGTCCTCCAACCAACCTTTACTTTAACCATGTCAAACCAACAGAATTGCTGTAAATAACAGAATTTATGTAAATACCCTATTTACAGGAAATGAAACAACCCAAGAAACAGTACTTAAATACTTAACAGTATTTAAGCAAATGCCCTGAAGCGTAAAAACCGACATACAATACATTACACTCATAACACTGAACCTACTTATGTACTTATCCATTCATTCATTAACCTGTTTATTCCCCAATTCTGCTGGATCCCCGGTGCCCATAGTGAGAAAGGCAGAGGTATATCATGGACAGGTCACCAGTCTATCACGGCACCATACATAGACAAATAACAACACAAACTCACTCCTATTGGCAATTTAGAATCACTCAACCTAATGTACATTTTCTTGGACTGTGGGAGGAAATCGGAATACCCTGGGAGAACCCATACAATGACCCATGAGGAGAACATATTCAAAAACCCCTTTACAGTGAATAAAACCCAATACCTTCAAACCCAAGACCTCAGTAAATAAATATGTTTTAGAAGTGATTTAACATCAGTGGACGTTCGTGCAGTATTTGTGTACAAATTGTTCCAGAGCTCTGGACATAAAATTAACCTGTAGCTAATAAGTTCTAATACATTCATAAATATAATTTAACCAGGTAGATAATGTAGACATTCATTCATTCATTTTCTGACCCGCTTATTCCATAATTCAGGGTCATGAGGGTCTGCTGTTACCTATTCCAGTGCACATAAGGCGAGAGGCAGGGGTACACCCTGAACAGGTCGCCAGTCCATCGCAGGGCACACACAGAAAAACAACCACTCACACACACATTCCCTCCTATGGCCAATTTTGATTCAGCATGTCCATGTTTTTGGACTGTGGGAGGAAACCCAGGCAAGCGTGGGGAGAACATGCAAACCCAAAACCTTCTTGTTGTAAGGCGACTGGGATAACCACTACGCCACCGCATTGCCCATGCAAACATTATATTGTAAAAAATACAGGAAGAGGAACTGGAGGAAAGACAGGAGGAGGAGCTGGAGGTGGCAGAGTTTAAGATGTTGTGATTTTCATAGGGAGTGACAAGGATAGACAGAATTAGAAAGGAATTAACTGGATAGACGACGCATGTACTATAGGATGTTTTGGAGACAAGGTGAGGGAGGCTAGGTTGAGATGGTTTGGACATGTGCAGAGGAGGGACACGCAGTATATTGGTAGAAGAATGCTGAGGTTGGAGGTGCCGGGTAGGTGGAAAAGAGGAAGACCAAAGAGGAGGTTAATGGATGTAGTGAAGGAAGACATGCAGGTTGTTGGGATGAAAGAGGCAGATGTAGAGGACAGGGTAGTGTGGAGACGGGAGCAGCCGAAAATAGAAGAAGAAGATAATGTAGACATTGTATAAATGACTGTGTGTATGTATGTGTGTGTATGTATGTGTGTGTATGTGTGTGTGTGTGTATGTATGTATGTGTGTGTGTGTGTGTGTGTGTGTGTGTATGTATGTATGTATGTGTATGTATGTGTGTGTATGTGTGTGTATGTGTGTGTATGTGTAGTGTATGTGTAGTGTATGTGTAGTGTGTGTGTGTATGTGTGTGTATGTGTGTGTATGTGTAGTGTATGTGTGTGTGTGAGAACCTATGAGCTGGGAAGCAGCAACACATTCCTCTATTTGCTATATGGAAATACTGGTAAATGTCACCAGTGGCAAATAGCTTTAAAAATACTTGAATAGATTTTTCTACCATTTTTCTGCTTTTATGCGTAATGTTATCTATACATATCACATCGAGTCATTGCCTCAATCAACTCTACATAAAGTAATTAATATGATTATAATATCAAAGTAGTCTAAAAATCTTCTTTTTCACCGTTTGGCTACTCCCATAAGGGGTCGCCAAAGCGGATCGCTCTTCTCCACACTACCCTGTCCTCTACATCTGCCTCTTTCATCCCAACTACCTGCATATCTTCCTACACCACATCCATTAACATCCTCCTTGGTCTTCTTCTTTTCCTCCTGCCCACCACCTCCATTATCAGCATTCTTCTACCAAATATACTGCATGTCCCTCCTCTGCACATGTCCAAACCATCTCAACCTGTCCTCCCTCACCTTGTCTCCGAAACATCCTACATGCGCTGTCCCTCTAATAAACCCATTTCTAATCCTGTATATCCTCGTCACTGTCAAGAACAACAACTCCCATCAGAACTAGCGGTAAAGCGGAAGTGCAACTTTTCTATAAAAATACTTCCGCTTTGTTTATCATTCCTTTCCTGTCTGCGGCCTTCGGCAAGATGGCGGTGCAAATCTCTAAGAAGAGAAAGGTTAGCGAAATATTTAACTGGTTCCTTGTCAAATTCGGGTTTATACGTTATAATAATAGCCTTGGATGAATAACGGGGTATCGAGTTCCACTTATTTGCGCTTATATACTTGTATTGTTGTTATTTTATAACTGGATTGGCTTGGATAAGTTTCAGTGCGGCTTTGCTGCGAAACATGGCAGGAATTGGTGTGTAACCGGTCTCTGAAAATAGGATTTATAATGGCTCAATTTATGAGTGCGACTAGTTTGTTATTAATCTTTTAGCACGTACTTTTCTTGCTATTTCTATCTTCATCAGCTATTTGTTTATAACCAGACGTTTAGCCAGCTAGCTAATTTTTTAACATATTCTGACGTGCGAATAAACCGCGAGGTCAATCACGCTTTCCTTCTGCTTTTTATAATCATTAAAAGTCCAAACCAAACACTAGAAGCAGACTATTAATGTTAAACGGTCCACTTAGCTGGAGAAGGAAACCCTATGTGAAAAGTACTTCAGACTGTTTACTAGATAGGGGGATCTTTACAGTAATACCTAGCCTCGGTTTAATATTTAATTTAGGGTTTAATGCAAATTCTTTAAAGTGCATGTTTCTTTATATTTTTACTGCATTTTAACCCTTCTTTGCCTTCGGGGCAAATTTAACCCACTTAGTTTTAAAAATGGTTTAATTATTGCTGTTGCTTCAATAGAAAGTGGTATATCCCAAATTTGGTTCTTTTGTCTTCCTTGTCAATATAAACCAGGCTAATCAGTTTGGCTAGTTGACAGGAAGATGTATTTAATGAGTCACTTCAGCTTTGTCAGGATTCGTTGCCTAGGCACAACCAATATGCTGTAACGCTCAATTTTGTCTTTAGTTTGTCTCAGACGGCATCTTCAAAGCAGAGTTGAACGAGTTTCTGACTCGTGAGCTTGCTGAGGATGGGTACTCCGGTGTGGAGGTCCGGGTCACTCCAACAAGGACAGAGATCATCATTCTGGCCACCAGGTACGTGGCTGCATTAATTTTATTTACATTTCACATGTTTGTCCTGTAGCTTAGGGCCAAGACTTGCGGAATTTTTTATTAAACCCATGTTTAACCTGTTTAGGACCCAGAATGTCCTGGGAGAGAAAGGCCGTCGCATCAGAGAGCTGACTGCTGTTGTTCAGAAGAGGTTTGGGTTCCCAGAGGGCAGTGTGGAGGTAAGTTGCTCTTTTTTTCCTGTTCAATTATATTATGGTTCAGCCTTGGTCTACCAACATCCTGTAGAACTCTACCATTTTGTTAGCTGGTTGTATTAAATTGTTGTCTTGGTTGTAGCTCTATGCTGAGAAGGTTGCCACCAGGGGTTTGTGCGCCATCGCTCAGGCAGAGTCTCTGCGCTACAAGCTGCTCGGTGGGCTGGCTGTTCGTAGGTGAGTTATTACACGTTCTTGAATTGTAAACGCCACAACCAATACAATAGCAATACAATCTTTTTCTTGCTTCATGTGCGCACTATTCTAGAATGTGACTTTCACACTATACTGTAGGTTGAAAATACTGATACATTAGAGGTTCTTTTAGGAAAGCATAAGGCAACAGTTCAACAGAAGTTTATATATTTTTTACTTTTAAATCACTGTATTAGCTTCCATTTTTGGTGTGCAGTTTGGTTTTCCAGGCAACCCTAACAGCACACTAAATTTTTTGCCTGTTAATTTGCAAATTGTCCATTTTTCTCTCTTGCACACATGTAGGTGTATAGCTGCACTTTACAACCCCAAACATGCCACACTAATGTTGCATACTTGCCATTCTCTGCCCAGGCATATCGGCTTGCAATTTATGCCAGTATACTGCTGTTTTTAACAGCCCTTTTTACATAATATAATCTTTAATTTAACTTATTCTTCAGTGATGATACGATGACTAGTCTGAATTGGCAGCTGGCTCTCTGGATTCTGGGTTAGTGGTCACGTTCTGTGGCCCTGACTTCAGTTCCTTAGAGTGTTGTTCCTTTTCGTTTGATGACATCGAGGCATTTGTCTGAGAAGAGTTTCATACAAAATAGTTTGAGTATCTTGTAGTTTTTGTAAATTGTAGAGTAGTAGCCGAGTGATTTGTCTGGTCTTTTTTTTTTTTTTTTTTAAGGGCCTGCTATGGTGTCCTCCGCTTTATCATGGAGAGTGGTGCCAAGGGTTGTGAGGTGGTCGTGTCTGGCAAGCTCAGAGGTCAGAGGGCTAAGTCCATGAAGTTTGTTGATGGTCTGATGATCCACAGCGGAGACCCTGTCAACTATTACGTGGACACTGCTGTCCGCCACGTCCTTCTCCGCCAGGGTGAGTGAAAAATGTGCTTAACAAGTGGCTTAACGTTTCGGCCTGCATGTTCTCATTTACAATGTGAAGGTTCTCTGTATGGCTAAATGTATTCAGCCAAGGCTGAAGTGTTGGTATAGGTTTTACAATCATTCTTTTCTTTTACAACATTTGGTTAGTGGTGTCTGCTTTAGCTTCATAGTGATCTGCATATCAAATTAAAATAGGCAAGAGTGCTGGGAATTATTTAAGAGTACAGACCAGTGCCTGACTGATATAATGCCTTTTGTCAATATTAGCTTGTTTTCACAAAGCACAAAATGCTTAATTCTGTAATTGCTCATTTTGTCCAGCAATATGCTACATTTTTTAAAACATGGAATCCATGACGCATAGTGCGCTGAATTAGTGTGCAAATAATTTAATACAATTCCAAGTATGTGAAGGCTTAATATTCCACATGTATTTTCATGGTACTTAAAGCATATGTAGTGACTGACTTTTACAGTTAGTTTAGACTGAATTGTTAAATGGTCATAAACATAATTTACTGTTTAATGTTGAGTGGCAACTTGTCCAGGGTGTACCCTGCCCTTTTCACCCTGTGTTCTGTGATCTCAAATTAGAGAATTAGTGGGTTAGAAGATGAAATGATTCATTGATCACCTCAAGAAATATGCTCCTATGAACAATTTAGACTCCTCAATCCACCTATTCTGCATGTTTTTGGACTGTGGGAGGAAACCCAGCAAGCGCGGGGAGAACATGCAAACTCCACACAAAGACCCCGGGACGATTCGACTCTTGTTGTGAGGCGACTGTGCTATCCACTATTCCACCGCGCCGCCCTAAGCAATAATTTAGTTTAAAGCATTTCAATATGGCACAATTTTTTATATAGTTTGAAAAACATATAATTTAAATACAGAAGTGCTGTCTGAAGTTATTCCAGCCACAGAGAACCATGCAAACCTCATAAATTAGATATTGTGATTTTTGGTGGTATTTGATAGTCTGTGTTTTGGCAGTGCTTCCCTCTGATTAGATAATGTATGTTGACTTTTTTAGCATGGCCTTGTTCTAGAACAATGATCATATTCTGTCTTTAATCTTAAATATTACTTCATGGGAGAATTACAAATGGGGCCTTTCAAACAGTGAATTGATTCCTTATATTTTAAAACTAAACCAGAAGGCACTTTAATGCTTGTAGTTGCAGTTTATCCAGAAGTTAAAGGCTTGTAAGAATTGCATCACTGCTGTCCCAACAGTTTAAAACTTCAGAGAGGAAATTTGTAGTCAGAAATTTGTTAGCCTATTGAATGCATAAAATTGTATAATCTGTAAAAAAAAAAATTTGTAATGGATCATCATGGCAGGTAATCATGATTTAAGCAGAGGTGGGGTTCAACAATGAGAGAAATGTTTTATTTGAGAGGTTTCCCTTCAGTGACGATACGATGACGAGTCAGAATGGAACACTGACTGTCTCTGAATTCTGGGTTAGGGGTCATGTTCTGTGCCCCTTACTTCAGTTCTTTGGCATGCTGTGTTCCTTTCGCTTGAAGACATTGAGGCATTTGTCTGAGAAGGGTGTTTATTTAAAAATGAATTGTGAAGTCATTTATATTAATCATATTAAAGGTAGAAATAAATGTTTGATTTGGCTCGCTTGTATCCATCCAGGTGTTCTCGGCATCAAGGTTAAAATCATGCTTCCCTGGGACCCCAGTGGAAAGATTGGCCCCAAGAAGCCTCTGCCTGACCATGTTAGCATTGTTGAGCCCAAAGAGGAGGTCCTCCCCACCACCCCCATTTCTGAACAGAAGGGGGCCAAGCCTGAAGTCCCGGTTATGCCACAGGGAACTCCTGTACCCACAGCATAAATGGTAAGGAGAACAATATCTGGCATATGGTGATCATGCTGAACCCGGTGTTTTCTTTTTTTTTTTTTTAACCAGATAATGTTCAGATAATTTGATACTTTTCTGCTGTTAAAACTGATGTGCACAAAATTTGCATTTGGTATATTGGAAGATTTGGATTTACAAACCTTTAGTTGGTAAAAACCTATGTAGAGAAATTAACCTGGAGTGTGTTTCATGTTAATAAATTGTCTTTGAAAATGATTTGTTTATCAACACACCCCCCCCCCCCCCCCCTTCAGTGATGATACGATGACGAGTCGGAATGGGATCATTTCTCTTGAAGGTGTTTGTATCCAGAGTCGCGTTCTGTGCCTCCGAGTGCAGACCCTTTGAGCAGAGGCTCCCTTTCACTTGAAGACGTTGAGGCATTTGTCTGAGAAGGGCTATGTGATGTCCATGTGATGAGAATGTTCAACAGTGATAAAGAATCACATGTTAATAATTTTTTTTTTCTTTCAGGGGGTCATCAATGGATGATGAGATTTTCTGTACAAAAATAAAAGGATAAATACATTTCTGGCCAATTGTCTTTCGTTATTTACATAATTGCTTTGTTTTTTAAAGACGTTTAAAAAAAATAAAATAAAAGTCCACTGACCAAAGTGCTGTACATAATAATAAAAAGCATACAATCCCATCAGCATAAACTAAGACATGTTACTTAATAAACAATAGAAAAGCATTAAGATAACCCAATCAATTTACAGACGCTAAGGAGCGCAAATATGTTTTCAACTTGAATTTAAAAACCGAGCATGACTGAGTTGCTCTGAGGTCTGCTGGAAGACTGGTCCACAATCTAGGACTCGCCACTGAAAAAGCTGTCTCCTCTAGATTTTGTCTGATCTTAAATCTCTAGTAGGAGTGTAGCAACTCTGATAAATAACTAGGTGCAAGATTGTGCAAACATTTGTACACGAAAGAAAACTTAAAATCCTAAAATGAACAGGAAGCCAATTGATTGTAAAAGAGGTGTAACAGGATTGAATTTCTGGCCTTACTTGAGAAATTTAGCTGCTGCATGTTGAACCAATTGTAAGCAAACTATTTGAGACTTTGGGATACCACAGTACAGGGAGTTGCAATAGTCTAAACGTGAAGTAATGAAAGCATGAACAGCAATTCCTAAGGTTTTTTTTTTTTTTTTTTTTGTAAATTTAATTTTACAGAGTAGGTAGAGCTGCTTGAAGCAATGACAGGAGACATGCTATTCAAAAATAAGTGGACTGTCTAAGCAAACACCCAGATTCCTGATTGACTTTGATTCATAGACCGCCAAGCTGTCCAGGGAGGGATAATGAAATTTGAATCTGAAGGGCCAAAGACTATGACCTTGGTCTTAGACTCATTAAGCATTAGGAAATTACAGACCAACCACCGCTTTACCTCAAGACCTTCGAACAGAGACTCAATAATGGACTGATTGTTTCGTTTTATTGGCAGATATATCTGGGTGTCATTGGCATAAAAGTGATTGGATACCCCGTGCCTTCTCAGGATCGAACCTAGAGGAAGCATGTAAAGAGAGAAAAGCGGAGGTGCTATGGTCAAACCCTGAGGGAGCCCAAATTTTAGATTGGTAGCGGAGGAGGTACAATTACCGATTTAAACAGAAAAATAGCGATCTGTTAAATAGGATTTAAACTAATTCAGAACTGGGCCTTTTAAGCCCATGCGGGATTCTAATCTGGTTAATGGTTAATCACTGGGTTGCCTGCATCAGTGGCAACTAGGAAATTGTTTAACATTTTCAACAGAGCAGAGTCAGTACTATGAAAAGGTTTAAAGCCTGATTGAAGAACTTCTAGAATATTATTAGTACTTAAAATTGAAATTGACACAAAACAATCTTTTCTAACAGCTTAGCTATTAAAGGTAGCACGGTAATTGCTGAGGACTGACGTATCTAGTGAGGGTTTCTTGAGAAGTGGAATAACAGTAACTAATTTAAGGCTTGCCGGAACCACCCCAGTTGCTAAGCATTTGTTCATTAAAGCAAGTTGAGCAGGGGCAACAGACTCAGTCTGCAATTTAAAATGCCGAGGGTGAATTATATCACCAGGACATGATGAGGGTTTGATGGAATTAATGAAATCATTGAGTAGATCCAATGAAATAGGATCAAATTTTTCCCACACTGATGATGCCTGGAAGATATCAACCGGGATAGGGCTGTCTTAAGTGGTTACCACCCGAGACCTCAAATTCACAATCTATACAGAGAGGAAATGCAAAAACTCTTTGCATAAGTCATTGGAGAGATTTGGAATGGAGTTTACAGAAGGATATTAATGAGCATTTATGACGGAATAAAATTTGAGACTTATTATTGTTATTTAAAATCGGATTGGAGAAATGTGAAGCTTTAGTATCCTTAGCAGCGGTTTGAAAAGTTAAGAGAAGACTTAAATGCCTCATATGAAGATGGAAGTCTTTTTTTTCCATTTGCTTTCTGCTTTTCTGAATTCTTGTCTTTTATTTCGGATTTCGGTGGTTAGCCACCTTAAAGATGCTGGTTTTGGTTTAAAATCTTTAAACGGGGCAATATTATTTAATATATAATGGCCATTATATTGTGAATTTATTAAATGCTGGTATTATATCTGGTCTGTTGGGTCAGGGGAATGGGTTTAGGTTTGCAGTTATATTTTGCACTGTTCTACCCCTGCATTTACACTTCATCCACCAAGTGACAAACATCAGCAGGATATTTAATGACTAATATTAATCTGTGCAATATTCATCCAGTTTGCAACAAGTGTTTGTCCCACCTGCCTTAAAAAAATTGTTTTGCGGTAAAGAAAGCAAAATAGAAGTTTTCAACTCAAATACATTATTGAACTATATTTACTCCCTTTTCAGGTTAGGGTTAGGGTTAGGGTTGGGGTTAGAGTTGTTCTGCAGTGTAAAGTTGCTACCAAATCATCTAATTAAAACAAAATCTGGTAAACAAATATTTAACTTCTGAAGCAATTAAAACTGTTTCAAAAGTTGAGTTCTTTCAATAATCACAATTGCAAAGAGCTGGAACTTTGTAAACACCTAACTACACCTCCCAAAAAAACAGTTGCCATACTGTCTGGAATGTTTCTATATCTGGGTTCGATTCTCTGGCTGGGTGGGCTTTGTGTGTATTTCGCATGTTCTCCCTGCATGGGTTTTCTCCGGGTTTCCTCTTACAGTCCAAAAACATAACATACAATACAGTTTTTCAGGGACATAGTAGGTGTTTGATGACTAAATTGCCTGGGTGTGGTTGTGTGTGGTCCTGCAATGGACTGGCGTTCTGTCCAGGGTATACCCATGATTCTCACCCTATGTAAACTGGTTTCCGTATTAGGGAATAAATGAATATTGCAAACTGCGTGTAAAAATAAGTTTACAGTTGATCGACGGTGCCACAAAAGCCCCGCCCACATCCCTGCTGCTGCTGAATTCCAGCAGGTGAACCAGAGCAGCTCGGTTCTTCACTACCATGAGTCTCCCTGATATTAAACCGTTACGGAAACTTGCAGTTGAACCTTTACTACAGGTAAAAAGTTAATCATTCTTTATCTAAAGAATATAAAAAGTTTATATTGTTTGTATCTAAAACTATTTCAATGTGTCGTTGGCGCTTTTCTAATGTAATGATATCTCTGAGTTTGATTCAACATTCATATTCATTCATTTTTTCATTCATATTCATTCATTCATGTTTTTTTTTTTTTTACTTTACCGTGTTTACATGCATGTTTATTTTGAGGTGGAGCCGAATTTTACCTCCACAATCCGGTGTAATGCTGAAGAGACCATCGCGATTAAGCTACTTTCAGATTTTCGCGAAGGATCCAGCAGTCTTATTTAGGGACCGTCAATAAATTACCAATACATTACAATTACAATACATTATTATTGTATGAGGAAGTCAGGTGTAGCAGAGTAGTATGTGAGGGTGGTGCAGGACATGTATGAGGACAGTGTGACAACAGTGAGATCTGCGGTAGGAATGTCAGACTGGTTCAAGGTGAAGGTGGACTGGCATCAAAGATCGGCTCTGAGCCCTTTCTTGTTTGCAGTGGTGACGGATAGGTTGACAGATGAGGTCAGACAGTAGTCTCCATGGACGATGATGTTTGCGAATGATGTTCTGATCTGTGGTGAGAGTAGGGAGCAGGTTGAGAAGAATCTGGAAAGGTGGAGGTATGCGCTAGAGAGAAAGGGAATGAAAGTCAGCAGGAGTAAGACTGA
>JAOTRA010000025.1:2251892-2273861 GCA_026260255.1 Pseudolaguvia tuberculata | reverse complement strand
GTGTGTGTGTGTGTGTGTGTGTGTGTGTGTGTGTGTGTGTGTGTGTGTGTGTGTGTGTGTGTGTGTGTGTGTATATATAGATTGTTTATATTGTTCATACTCCATCTATTTGCCCTATATACATTAATACTAATTTATTCTACCCCTCTCACTGCTGTTATTTTAGATGCCAAACAGTATTTTGTTACCTTGTAGTTATCCATGTGTGATGCTGTTAAAGTTGTATCTAATCTAATCTAATCTAATCTGATGTGACAAGCTGTTAACCATGTTCAGTGATTGTCGCTTCAGTTCAGTTCTTCTAATGTCTGTTCTGATCTGAAATACCGCCGCTGCGGTGGTCAAATAAAATAACCAGCGTAAAGAGAACCAGCACTAGGATAAAGAAAATTAATTTTTTTAGTATTGCTAAATATTGTTTTAAACTTTTTATTACTTTAATATTAAAAAAAAAAAAAAAAACCTTTAGTATGTGTAAAACGGCTTCTTTCTTTGTTCTTGTCAAAGAGAAAAAAGAGATAAAGTCTGTATAAGGGCATCTGCTTAATGCTATGAATGTAATGTGTCCTTTTTTTGTGTGTTGTTAGTTGCAGCTGCATGAACGAGGGATGAATCTCCAACAGACGATTTACAACCAGGTAAAGTTTCTTTTAATAAACATTTTTAAGCATGCTGATTCTGAATTTATTTATCTATTTCATTTTGTCCTGCAGGCCTGCAAACTCTTAAGCGATGACTATGAGCAAGTGCGCTCAGCCGCTGTGCAGATGGTGTGGGTGCTTAGCCAGCTTTACCCTGAGAGGTGGACTTATCTATTCCTTTAATATGGGCTTAGAATATGATTTTATCCCGAAAAAAGAGATCAATTTTTTTCTGTATCTTTCTGTCATCCAGCATCGTCCCTATTCCCTCATCTAACGAGGAGATCCGGCTGATTGATGACTCTTTTGGGAAGATCTGCCATATGGTGAGCGATGGCTCCTGGGTGGTGCGAGTGCAGGCTGCCAAGTTGCTGGTACTGTTTTTCTTTCTTTCTTTTTGATTGAGTGACAGCTCAGCAAGATCTTTCTCCATTCCCTGAATATTGGTTGTGTAACTTGTTTATCATTAGGGTTCCATGAAGCAGGTGAGCCCACACTTCCTGGAGCAAACATTGGACAAGAAGCTGATGTCAGACCTCAGGGTATGGAAGCTTTTTTTTTGCTGATGTGACACCCTGTTGTCTGTTTTTCCTGTATTGAATATTTTTGTGCTGTGCAATGTATGCCGAGTGACTAGAGGTGGAGTGTAAATCGAATTGGACACCCCACTTTTGGAGTAATTATCATGACTTTATTGATATCCATTTATTGATATCCATATAGATTAAAACCTGTAAACGTTACCCTGTCCCTCTGGTGGGACACTGCGTTGTATCGTACGAATCTTTGTATCGTACAGCGCTACAGTAAAAAAAGAAGCTAAACAGATTACATTTCTTTAGGTTTTTTCCAACGTTTAGATTCTTGTGATTTAATCAGTCAACAGCCAAACGTAGATTCATAAATCCCCTATTCAGCCATTGAGCCATTAAATATTTAGTGAAATAAATATTGTTTCTCGATTAATATGTCAAATAATTATCACACTGTGTCACACTGTAGAGAAAGCGCACAGCACACGAGCGAGCCAAAGAGCTCTACACTTCCGGAGAATTCTCCTCAGGACGGAGATGGGCAGACGACGCACCCAGAGAAAAAGTAGACACGTCTGGAGTAAACCTGATCGACTCTGGAGCCTGTGGAGCTTTTGTACACGGACTGGAAGATGAGATGTATGGTGCGTATTTCTATCCGCGTCACTACATTTCAATATATTTAAATGTTTTACTTCTTTCCTTGATCTGAGAGTTTCTTCCGATGCAGAAGTGCGAATTGCAGCCGTCGAGGCTCTTTGCTCCCTTGCCCTGTCCTCTCCCAGCTTTGCTGAGAAATGTCTGGACTTCCTGGTGGACATGTTTAACGACGAAATCGAGGAAGTGAGACTGCAGTCCATCCATGTGTTGCGACAGATTTCCACTCACATCACGCTGCGGGAGGATCAGCTGGACACTGTCCTCGCTGTGCTAGAGGTAACAATATACAATAACACATCAAAATAAAGATGTGAATTATTGAAGATAACAACTTTTTACATTCATTCATCTTCTAAACCGCTTATTCCCTAATTCAGAGTCATGAGGGTCTGCTAGAACTTATTCCAGCACACGCAGGGCAAGAGGCAGGGGTAGACCCTGGGCAGGTCGCCAGTCCATCTGTCGCAGGGCCACACAAAAACAAACAACCCCGCACACACAGTTAATCCTATTTGCAATTTAGAATCACCAGTCAACCTAATGTACGTTTTTTGACTGTGGGAGGAAACTGGACTACCCGAAGCAAATGGTTTTGCATGGTGTCTGATATTACCTTCATAATAACCTGTACTTAGGGCTGTCGCAATTGTTAAGTAACTGTATGAACGCAATTATTAAATAACTGTATGATCATTGAATCCAACCACAATTATTGCACACTTATATTATCCACAAGGGGGAGCTGTAGTATTTTCAGCACCTTATTTTCAACCAGAGTGAGTTCGGCATGATTTGAAAGTCGGACATGCATGGACCTTTTTTTTTAATGTAATTTTGTAAATCATGTGAACAATAATATTTGATATCTTCAGGTGGCTTTTGACTGATTCACCTAATTAAGCATTTGTGTTCAGGATTCATCACGGGACATCCGAGAAGCCCTGCATGAGCTGCTGTGCTATACGAACGTCTCCACTAAAGAGTGCATTCAGCTGGCTCTGCTGGAACTACTCAAGAACCTGGCCAAGTATCCGACCGACCGCAACTCAGTGTGGAAGTGAGTGAACAAACTAGATTTCTGGACTGCAGCGCATACGCACCTCTAGTACTTCATCTTTCTTTATTTTTGTCCTACAGATGTCTAAAGTTCCTTGGATGTCGTCATCCAACGCTAGTGTTGCCTATTGTTCCTGAGCTTCTGAGCACACACCCGTATTTCGACACGCCAGAACCGGACATGGACGATCCTGCGTGTATCCTGTGCAGTTAAGGTGTTGTTGTTCTGTTAAAAAGAGACCAGAGGGGGAAAAAATGTATGGGAAGCCATTTTGTAACTTTTAGTTTTTCTTATACACATTTTATCAGACATTGCTGTTTTAGTGCTGGTGTTCAATGCAGCAAAGTCCTGTCCCACTATGCCAGCGCTGTTCTCAGATCACACCTTCAGACACTATGCATACCTACGTGACAGCCTCTCACACCTGGTGCCTCAGCTTAGGGTAACTTTTAAGGCTTTTTTAACATTTTCCTGTTAATATGTCTTGGTTTTCTTTCTTCCGTAATCTTGCCTTCTGCTTTCAGTTACCAGGCAGGAAGCAGATGGCGTCACTGGGCTCCGAGTCATCAGGAATGGAGTCTTGCAGCCTGGAGTCAGCGCAGCAATTCCTCCAGGAGAGCCTGACTCGGGTCAGAAATCTGCAGAACCTGGATTCAGTTGGAGCTCAGGACTTGCTTGACTTCACCATCAGGTGTGCAACACTGTAAAGCACCAAGTCCCCTGTGGGAATTCCGATAAAGTGTGTGGTGATTTTTATCCCGTCTCTACCTTACACAGAGATCTGAAGAGACTCGGGATGCTGCAGACAGAGTTGGCTGGATCTGCAGACTTTTGTGCAACATATCTGCACTGTCAGCTTCTGCTTATGAAGGTAAATATATAAAAACAGCCCTCAGTGGGATTGGCTGTCCTTATGCTTTTAACAGTATTATTACTATTTGCCTTACAAGCAGCACTGATTGATTCCACAAACAAAGCCAATGACTGTAAAACAAATCAAAGTAGCACAAAATACTCTGTTTATTATTTTACATTTTTTGTAAAGGAATTTGTAATGTTTGCAATTCATTCATTCATCTTCTTAACCGCTTATTCCCTAATTCGCGGTCACGGGGGTTTGCTGGAGCCCAAAACAGCGCACATAGGCGGAGAAGGCAGGGGTACACCCTGGACAGATCGCCAGTCCATGGCAGGGCAACACATACTGGACAGATCGCCAGTCCATGGCAGGGCAACACATATAAATAAACAAACAAACACACACACACACACTTATGGGTAATTTAGAATCACCATCAACCTAATGAACAGGTTTTTGGACTGTGGGAGGAAACCGGAAGATCCATAATAAGCGTCAGAGTAAAACCCAGCCATTTAAAATAAAAAATACCCTCCCAAAATATGCTTTGAACTGGTAAATAAATATATGAACTCGTGTCTGTGGTATCAAATAGCAGACCCTGTCTGTCCATCCGTACATCCGTCCATGCTTTTTTTGGTCTGATCTCAATAATTCTGCAACTGTGAGCACTTTAAACTTACAGTAAAATCTTGCAGACTTGCCTTTCGTATATTTTCCATATTTTAATACTCGAACTTTTAAACATGAATAATTTTATAACTGGTTTTTTTATAAGTAGATTGTGGTTACTTTATCCACGTCTACCAATATTAAACATACACCTTTTATGTCGGATAAAAAGGCTTTGCAGGAGAAGCTGTGGAACATGGCTGTGCCTCTGTGTCTGAAACAGAATGCCATGGCATCAAGTGCTGCACAGCAGGTACGCACACACACACACACACACACACACACAATCCTTACATTGCCAATTACAGCATTTGGCAGACGCCCTTATTCAGAGCGACTTACAACTGAGTAATTGGGGGTTAAGAGACTTGCTCAGTGGCTTATATTGATGGCTTGGTGGTGCTGGGAATCGAACCTTGACTTCTGGTCCAACACCTTAACCACTAAGCCATCACCTTTTCGTAAACAAAATAAACCTCAATATAAACTTGAGTTGCTTTTTTGTTGATTTACTGTATCATTGCTGCTATACTGGGATTATGATTGTGTGTGTGTGTGTGTGTGTGTGTGTGTGTGTGTGTGTGTGTGTGTGTGTGTGTGTTAGATCCTAGAAGAGACCTATAAGTTAGAATTCCTTTACAGTGGACTAGAGACTCGTCATGTGGCAACTATTCATAATGTGCGACTGCAAGCCAAGGCACTGCAACTGGTTCTTAATTCCCGGACCAAACGAGGGTCAGTAGTGTGCACGCAAATGAACACTTCACAACACTAGACACTACACAAGTAGAAGTGTACTTAAAAGTTGCCTTATAAACTACAAGATCATTTTCTGTTATGTATATTATGTTATTTAAATGTATGCTATATAATAAGTAAACTAATTTTGCAGTGAGGTCCTGATTCACATTAAAGATACAAATCTAGTTATGAACCATAATGAGCGGTGCAGTGACGTAGTGGTTAGCACGGTTGCCTCACAACAAGATGGTCACGATTCGTTTTCCTGGCCAAGGATCTTTCATGTTTGCATGTTCTCCCAGCGCTTGCAGAGGTTTCCTCTGGGTACTCCGGTTTCCTCCCACCGTCCAAAAACGTACATTAGGTTGATGGGTGATTCTAAATTGCTAATAATGCTAATTGTTCATCTGTCTGTACCCCTGCGATGGACTAGTGACTGGTGCGTTGGGACAGGCTCCTGCAGAATTAGGGAATAAGTGGGTTAGAAGGTGAATGAATGAATGAATGAATGAATGAACCATAATTTCAATTCTGTGTCAAAACTAAACATGTTTATAAATGTGGGTTTTAATTAAACAAGTTATTTTGCAATAATTGTACATTTAAAACCAATTTTTGAGAAGCAATTCTCATTAGAAATGATTACAGGTAGAATTAAACGCATTATAAGTAGGAGTCGGGAAACGCTAACTGATTTCCCTCATTCTCAACTCCTAATTTCATTAGCAAAGATTATTCTGGTACACAAACACATACTAAGCGCTTTTTTCTCTTTTAGGGTTGAGCCTCTTCTTGGACCATGTGAGAAATTCCTACAGGAAGTTGAAGCCTTTCAAAGGTATGATGCCTAATTGATTTCTAAAATTCAGGTACATGGACACGGTTACCACTTACATACCAACAAACTCTACCTGTGTGATTATCTCAGATTAAAAATGGCCAAGCGTGTAGCAGATATGATTTGGTTAGCAGTAGTAATGATGGTGAATTGTGTGGGTTAATTTTCTGTTCTGTTTGCAAGTATTGCTTGTATGGTGAATACTAACGATGAGCTTAATTATTTGATGATCATAATTAATGCAGTCCGGTTTCCTCCCACAGTCCAAAAACATGTCCATTAGGAGTGAATGTGGGTGTGTTTGTTTGTTTGTCTATGTGTGGCCCTGTGATGGCGACCTGGCCAGGGTGTATACATGCCTCTTGCCCCATGTGTGCTGGGATAGGCTCCAGCAGACCCCGAATTAGGGAATAAGTGGGTAAGAAGATAAATGAATAACTAACTGAATAACTAATCATTTTGTGCTCATTGCAAATGATCAGATCATTCTTTATTTCATCTGACCTAAATAGCTTTTGTTACCTACCTAGGCTCTTCATGACTGAGCTGCCCCACCTACAGGACAGTTTTGTGGAGAAACTTCTAGAACTGATGCCCAGACTCATAGCCTGCAAACCACTGGATTTAGTGAAGATTCTTCAAACCACATTGAGACACAACAGATTCACTCACCTTAAACTTCCTGAGCAGGTCTGTAGCGATAATGTGTTTGTGTAGAAGCACATCACATTTATGACCAAATCCTTTTGGTTCTGGCGTTTCCAGATCCACAGAGCTTCAGCTACAATAATAGAGCCAACGGGAGAATCGGACAACCCGCTGCGGTTTACTTCTGGATTGGTGCTGGCGTTGGACATCGATGCCACCCTGGAACACGTACCTGACCCACAAGCTACAGTTAAAGTGCAGGTCAGAGTTTGTTTAAAATTAAGTCATCACTTAGTGTCTTTTTATTATTTTAAGTCATGTAGTAAACATGCTAAATGCTGTTTTTCTTCTGCAGGTGCTCTATCCAGACGGACAGTCCCACATAATTCATCCCAAACCTGGGGATTTTAGGACACCAGGACCAGGAAGGACACGGCTCATCACCCAGGTGTATCTGTCTCATACAGCCTGGACAGGTGAGACTAAGCCCATTTGTTTATTTTCATTATATTTCTAGAATTCAGTCATATGGTTATAATTAATGCTTTTAAGAATTTTCACTCAAGTCGCCAGTAACATTCATTCATTCATCTTCTTACCCGGGTCACGGGGGTCTGCTGGAGCGCACATAGTGCGGGAAGCAGGGGAACACCCTGGATTCACCAATTAACCTAATGTACATGTTTTTTGGACTGTGGTATTAACCGAAGTACTCGGAGGAAACCCACATAAGCGCAAGGAGAACATGCAAATTCAGCACAGAAAGATCCCCGTCCTGTGAATCGAACCCGGGGCCTTCTTGTTGTGTGGCGACTATGCTAACCACTGTCACCTGTCAGTAACATTTTAGTCTAATTGTATACAGGATGGAGATAAAGACACATACACAACACATTATTTTGGTATGACGGTGTGTGTGTGTGTGTGTTCTTGTTCTTTTCTGTTCTCATGTGAAACAAGACAGCCAAAGAACTTAAAGAACATCTGATCCATTTATGGAGTTTCCATTTATGGAAATTTTGCCAAACAATTTTACCCAGAGCAACTTACATTCATTTCTTTAATACAAATTTTAAGTAAGCTTGGCTCAAGGGGCCCAACAATGGCAACTTGGTGGTGCTTGGAATTCAACTGTGATTTTCCACTTAGCTGTCCAACAGCTTAAGCACTGAGACACCACTTCCCGACAATAATTCCCATTATTTGGTGATGTAGTGATTTTTTTATTAGGAGCTGTAACTGATGACATGCAATAGAATAACATTCAATTTTAAGCTCATTTAAAAGGAACCACGATGTCAAACGTTTCCGCTTGTTTACTTCCATGCATTCGTGTAATAATTCAACAATATTTTTAGAGAATTATTACTTTTATTCTTTTGTTTTTCTGTGTTTCACTACTATCGTCTATTTCTCTAAAAGAAATCTGTTCCTGCTACAATATTATTAACGCATATGAAATGAAATCCTAGCAGTCACGATTATATAAATAGAATTATATCTAGGTCAGAGAAAAAGACTCCTGCCAGAATTATTATATATGTGCGAGTCGTTATTTCTCTGCTACTCAACAAAGTTCAATTCAAATTCAATATTTGTAACGAAAAAGAATTTTGGGGACTAAAGTCTAAATTCTATATCATAATATACTGCTTTGTGTTGTTTCCCTTCTGAATGAATACAATGTCTGTTTATATCATCTTTTTACCCGCTTATTCCCATAATCAGGGTCATTGGGGTATTGTTAGAGGACCAGAGGCAGGGTGTTTCACCAGTCCATCGCAGGGCCACACATAGACGAACAACTACTCACACACACTTTCAAGCCTATGGACAATTTAGAATTACCAATCAAACTAATGTACATGTTTATAGACGGTTGGAGGAAACCCATGCACGCGCGGGGAGAACATGCAAACTCCACACAGAAAGATCGCCGTCAAACCTGGGACCGGTTTGTGAGATCGGCCAGCTTTACTGATCAAATCATGAAAGAAAAAAAAAAAAAAAGATTATCAGCCGATATCGATCTCTGATTGATCAATCTGAAATATATCCCTAGTATGAAATTGTTTGTATGATGTTCGTCCGTGATAATTAGTAGCAATTTTTTTTCTAAAAGCACTTCTTGGCAATAAATTGATGATTTGCTTTTTGTTGTTCCTCTGACTCCCTCAGAACCATCTCAGATCGAGGTTCAGTTGCTCCTGGCATACAGCAGTAAACTGTACATACCCAAACCAGCCTGGGACGAGAGCACGGAAAGCCTGCCTACAACGGAAAGCTCGATAGACGGAACAATCACCCTCAGCAAACCTGTTAAAGTCTTCATCATGCCGAAACCTGCTCGGCGCTGACCTAGGTTTTAAGAGTCTGCAGGAAAGAAATAAACTCCCCAGCTGAACCGGACTGCAACAAATAAATCATTTTAATATACCTTTACATTGATTGATTTTGGCAAAAAATAATTGCTTTTGTAGTTTTTCCGTGTAATAAAACTGTCTCTTGTGTGATGTTTAACACTGAAATTTTACAAGAAAATAATTCAACAACTTAAATGGAAGGAGCCGTTCTATTGATTCAGCATCTTCAACAAGTAGAGTGGAAAACTCCTCCCACTTTAGCACCCTGTCCTACGAGGAGGTTGTACTCTTTCACAGCCTTCTCAGTCTGCAGAACCTTAATTTCCACACCCTGTTTCTTCACATGGTCCACTGTGGAGGGGGGAACCTGTGGCAGCAAGACATGAATCTAGTTTTCACTCAAAACATTCATTGTGTGTATTTACAAAACCCTCCAGTGAGTATTAATCTTGGTCAGATTGAAAATCACCTGTAATGCTTCACTCATTCCTCTTCCTATCACCAGCGTCTCAACTCCTTTCCTGAGGATTTCCTCCAAATCAGCTGGCTGGACCCCTGGATAATGCTGAAAGTTGCTTGGCATTTAAAACCGGTGATAGTCGAGCACATACTTATTAACAGGTTTACACAAAGTTTTAACAGCCCGAAAACTAACTAGTGGTTAGCATGGTCGCTTCACAACAACAAGATCCCGTGTTCAAATACCGGGCTGTGGATTTTTCTCTGCGGAGTTTGCATGTTCTCCTCGTCCTTGGGTAGGTTTTCTCCGGGTTTCTTCTCACAGTCCAAAAACTATATGTATATTAGGTTGATAGGTGATTCTAAATGGCCCGTAGGATGAATGTGAATGTGTTTTTGAGTGGTTGTTTGTCTGTGTGGCCCTGTGATGGACTGGTGAAACGTCCAGGGTGTACCCCTGCCTCTCGGTATATGTATGCTGGGATAGATACCCGTGACCCTGAATTGGGGATAAGCAGGTAAAATGAATGAAGCCTAAATATTTACACAAATACACGCGTACATTGTTAAAAGTTTCTTCAGCTTCTGGGATGTTCATCGCTGATTAATTCTGTTGTATTTGTTGTTGGTCTTTTAAAGTAGCATCTTCTTAATGGATATGTTGTAGCTCTGTGATGGTGCTTGATTACTTACCCAAACGGGTTCGATTCCCAGCACCACCACCAATCATTTTAACCATTAAATGTCGCGACTGTGTGAGTGAATGGAATATATATATATATATATATGGCTTCCTAAGAACTTTCCAGAAGTTGTACCTTGAATACATTAGTGCTGAATAACGAAGTGCAGTTTCTTATGTGATCACAAGTAAGTGTTCACTCACATCTGTCCCAGTCTCTCTCCAGTCCCATTCCCGGCTTCCACCTGGCCAAACCTTACAGTCTTTATAGGAAGATGAACAACCTTTAACCTTCATGTGTCCCCACGACAGAGACGCAATTTCTGGTGATGACATGACGTTTCTTTTCTGTAATTGCATAAATATAGATATTTTACGACATGGGCAATTGACTGATAAAATACACAGCAGGAAAGAAAAGAGAGAATGCATTTATTTCATGCACCTTGTTTTAACGCAGTCTGCCGCGATTCCCCTTTTTCTAAGCGACTCGACTTCGCACTTTGGACTGTACAACAATCATAATAAATATGGCTGTGACTGCCGGACACGCCCACTCTTACGTCATGATTAGCGGCCAATTGCTACTTTGTCGTTCCGTTTGGTTAACAGGCGAGTTAAAACATTATGTTGGGAGTAAAAACGTGGTGTTGCTAAATAGCTCCTTAAAATATATACGTTTTCTAACGCAATAATGCTTTAAAATTAATTAATTAAAACTTAATCGAGCTAGTCCGGAAGCCCGGATGTGATTGCCCCTCAAGACTTATATTGTTGCTTCGTGGGTAATGTAGTTTATATTAAAAGACTACAAACGTTACATCTTTAAATTTTCACATCTTATATCGATATTTAGTGAACTTTTCTTACCGTTTCCTGATATTTGAATTTCAGCGGCGTTTCATGTCGGGCAAAGGATCATTTTTAGAAACCAAATATATCCCGTAGCTCGTTTTGTTGCGTTGGAAATTTACTTCCGGCAACCGTGATGACGTCGGGACACACCTATGGAGTTCATTGGTTACTATTGGTGACACAAACAGGTCGCGGGTTGGATAGATTTAAGAGCGAAGGCGGGGTTTCCTAAACTACCGGTGGGAGAACGGCCACGCCCACTTGGAGACGGCATGGTTTCCATCCTCTTTCTTATGAGCGGAGCTTTATGAGCGTTAATTCTTCATAATTAATACTGTTCATGATATAATGCGGAAACGTCATAATGGCATTTGTAGTATTCCTTTGTCGCAGCGCTGAAACAAGATCGTCGGTGTTATCGGATTATTTCTAACACTGTAAATCGCTCAATCGGTTTAGGCACGACGGATTTTGTGAAAGTTCTAAACGGCGACTGATCCCCAGCGCGCTGTGGTAATGATGCGTTCCCTGTCGCTGTGAATTGTGGGCAGGCCTCGGTCCTCCCTGGCTTGATTCTGACTATACTGTAACCCGGGTTGGGAAAATGGCTGCTCCGGTAACTTCAGCGGGTCTTCCTCCGGGTTTATGTCCGAGCTTTGCAGTCGTTTGCTCGTTTTTAGAGCGATACGGTGCTGCTTTAGATCTGCCCGAAATGACTTTCCCGCAGATGGAGGGATACTTACAGGATACATCGTCAGGTAAGAGGGCTAGAACTGTGTATTGCGCCGCTGGCTGGATGTGCGGGTTTTACATTATCTCCATCGTTATCACGGTACTGCTTCTAGTTCAGTATTTTCCATCACATTTAATCACGTTTAAACGCATAACATTCCTCTCGAGGCTCTGTTAAAGCGGTGTATTAACGGCGGAAGCGGTCTGATGTAGAGTAAATCGAGAAATGATTGACTCTTGACTAGCATGCTAGTTTCTATAATTTAGTCTACCGTTATAACAAGATAGAAGGCCATTATTATGGGATGTTCTGCCGGAATAAAACGGCTCATATGAAGATGTACCTCACTTGTTTTATGTGCTAACGTTACCCAAGTGTGTGTTTAAACTTTAATTATTTTATTGCTGCTTAACATAACCTAGCATCTTTTCCCGCTAGCTAACTGTCAGGTGTAATTTTTCAATAGGGATATGTTACGGTTTATTACTCCTGTTTTTAACTTCAAAACTGACCTCGGTTATATTCACTGACAAACACTAACCAGGTTTTTATTAGTATTATTATTTTAACAAATAGTATTTTAAAAATGACGTAGTTTACGGTGTGAAAGGTTTTGAAACCAGGCTCACGTTTACTATCGGTTTTAGCTAACCAACATTGTGACAAACAGGACTTCTGCGCATGCGCACAATTTACTTTCTTTTGACACGTTATTGTGTATTTTACACACCATATGATTTGTTAACTAACTAAAATGTCAGTGCAACATTTTACAAACTGGTCAATAACAAATGACACTATCCCTGTGATGGGAAGTGGTAGCCTAGTGGTTAAGGTGTTGGACTAATACCAGAAAGACCAGGATTCGATTCCACGAAGCCACGAAGACATCACTGTGGGCCCTTGAGCAAGACCCTTAACCCGCAATTGTAAAAAAAAGAAAAGAAAAAAAAGGGGTTGGGGGTCCGCTCTGGATAAGAGCGTCTGCCAAATGCCTCACTGTAACTGTTGGACTGGCGACCCGTCCAGGGTGTACCCCTGCCTTTCTCCCCATGTGAGCTGGGATAGGCTCCAGCACACGCATGTGACCCCGAATTAGGGAATAAGTGGTTAAGAAGATGAATGAATGAAAACTATATTTGAGCATCTATCTGTGTCTTGCTCAGGAGCCCAACATTGGCATTTTGGTGGTGCTGAGAGTCAAATCCGATCTCAGTTAGCAGTCCACCTTAATCCACTCATTTTACACATGAAGTACATATTGACTGAGAACCAAGCAAAGTGTTTATTTTAGAATATAGATTTTCATTTCATTTGGGAGATGCCCTTAATTTTTTTTAGGGGTTAAAGGCCTGGCAGAAGCAGCTTGAGAATTGACCTTTGGAACCAGTCCAAAATATTAACCACTGAGATTTTATACAAATTCTATTAAATATTAACCCAACTGATGTCTGTCAAACTGGAATTAAATAATCTCTTTTTTTTTTCTTTTTTTTTTGAAAGACTTTGATTTGAATAATTTTGATAAAACCACAGAGCTTTGTCTAATTTTTCTCTCTGTATGTCCTGCACTTGTCCTGTGTCTGCAATGTGGTCCTGGAGAAATGTTAGTTCATTTCGTTGAGTACTGTTTGGTCTGATAGGGTTGTGAAATGACAATAAAAGTTCTTTCTGGGACTTTGCAGTTCCACAGCCTCTTGTCGAGCTCCATGTGAAGTTACTCCGCAAACTTGGCAAGTCTGTGACTTCAGATAGATGGGAGAAGTATCTTGTTAAGGTAAATTAAAAACTTATTTAATTATGGATTTTACTACCCCAGGTTAAACTAGTGTTAATACTGTGTGAAATAGCTGTGTGTACTGATTTGTTGGTGTATATAGTTTTATCTATCTATCTATCTATCTATCCATCCATCCATAGATGTGTCAGGAGTGCAACAGTACCTGGGCCTGGGAACTGGAGAGGAAAGGATATTCGGAAATGTCCATGGAGTGCAAGACTGACATTCTTAAGGTAAGAATGTTGGGTTTGGTTTGACTAAATGCCCTCAGGTAGGAGTAATTGTAGTTAAGTGAGTTAGTATATGTATGCATGGCATTCAATACTTTATTACTGTTTGATTACTTATATAATGTGTAAACACCTTATGAATCGGCTCCTGACCAAGTTAAAGCCCTGAAAACAAAAGGATATCAGTGTGTGACAAGCTTAAGCATAAGTATCTCATTATGGGATGATGAAATAAAACCAAATTTGTTCCGAACTCTTAATATAATCAGGAACTGTTGAGCTATCCATCAACACCATCCTGCCCTCCTTACATACAGCACAATATATCAACACCACCGAGTGTGAGCTCAACACCATCGTGTGCTACTTACCGTACTTATGTGCGATTGGTTGTCTGTTTTACAGTATTTGTGTGAGAGCCAGTTTGATGAAAACCTCAAGTTTAAGATGGCAGTCAATGAGGAAGATCCGGACCAAATGCGCTTGCAGCCAATTGGCAGAGATAAAGAGGGGCTCATGTACTGGTTCCAGCTGGACCAAGACCAGAACGTAAGACTTTATGTGGAGGAGCAGGACGATCTGGATGGGTCGTCTTGGAGGTGCATTGTCAGGTAAGCAATAATGAAACTGCAGACATGGGATTTCAGGAAGTTACTTTAGTCATCCGTAAGTCTGATTTATGTATAAATAGTAAATAAACCATCTTTTGTGTTCTTTGGAATGCGCATATTGAATAATTTAAAAAGTCACTAATTACATTCTCACTTTGCTAAAGTTGTAAACCTGGTTGTTTTTTGTATCGTAATAATTTAAGTGTTTGTTTTAAGGTCTATTACTGTGTAAACATTTCAATGTGCAAATGCTAAATTGTCCCTGATGTGATGCAGTCAATTATAATCCTGACCCGACATTAAACATCCTGTGATGTCACAGTGTGATGTTTATGCTGAAGCACTATATTGTGCAGTCCTGGACTCTATGAACAGTACTTACAAATGTTCATTTTCAGTATTTTGGTAGCCCAAAAATGAATTTAAAGAGCCAGAAATATTGTGAAGGAGACAAAACATCGATCAAAATAATTTTCAAAACATTAATAACAATCATATATAAAATAATCAAACTGCAATCATTGATACAATTTTGGTTCTAACTAAACATCCTATTGCCGATGTGATGGTCAATACCCCACATATCGACCGTGACTATAACATAATTACCCAAATATACATGAAATATATTTATTCTTCCTATAAGATGTGTAGTTTGGTAGATTGACTGAAAGGTACAGTAAGCCCTAGGCTATCCTGGTCAATACTAGTCTGCTAGATTGCAAAGCTCAAAACAAGAAAATAAACTCTAACTGCTTAAGGGATAATGTTCACTTTTAGCCATCTTTTGAAGACAGTGAGTGACATAACTATTCTGACAATGATGGAGTGTTTATTCCACCAAGTATTGAGTCATACCTACGGGGTATCCTGAGAGAGAGTGGAGCCAGCCAAGTAATGCATCTGTAATAACTACGTTTCAACATGTGCTTTATCTCTATACCTGTATATGCGGACATGATAGTCATAGTATTGTAACTATGCGAAAGTTGTCCTGTTAAACATATCTGTAAATTTTGGATTTCCTTTGGATTCTGATTGGCAGCTCTAAATTGTCTGTTGTCTTTGTTCCATAAGATGGTTTTCCAGGGTGTAGATAAGTGCTAAAAAGCGGTGCAATGGGTCACATTTTGAGTCACGGATTGGACAATTTTTTGGATTGGCTAAACATTTTCTTTTGTGATGTTTTTATGTAAATATTTTGTATAAGGTAGATGGGAACTTCAGCCTCATAGGCCCAGTTATAAACAAACATCTTTTTGTGTAACTTTTAACTTGTAATCCTGTGGTGGCATAGCATCCAATTTTTTCCCTTTAGGACAGGCACGTCTTTTGGCTATTATTTCTGTTACAATTATTTACAGCTGAGTCATGGGCAGATAAATTTCATTTGTCTTAACAGAAATAGAAATGAGTTAGCGGACATTTTGGACGGGCTCAAAGCTAAGATCGAACCAGCTGTGACTGACGAGGAGCATCATGAAAGCACTTCTGAAGACAAAAAAAGTTTTGAAGGTAATAACACACAACTTTACACAGTGTTCTATGATACTATAGTTAATAATAATATAATAATTGTTTATCACAGCAAACAATAATCAAATAATCAGAATCAAAGTCAAACATCAGAATCAGAGAAATCTGGTACCTGTAACTTATGTAACATGTTGGTTGTTTATTTATGTATTCCTTCCTCTTAATTGGACCTGTGTGTGTGAAGTCTCATGATTCTGTCTGGTCTAGTCAGTGATGCTTAAACGTAACATTGAGGTAACTGATCAATAGGAGGAGTTTGTAATCAACACAAAATACAGTATAACTATAATAACTAAATGTATAAGAAAAGGGTGAAAATCATCCATTAGTTATAATAGATGAAAAATTCATTAAATGGTTTTAATTTTAGGTTAAATCGCCCCGTGTCCCTCTTTTATCTGTGTATAGAATTTGTATCTGTTGTACTTTTCCCCCAAAAGGTGAATGTAACATCATGAGCAAGGCTGCTGAAGTGAAGTGTACCTCCGAGGAAGACAGCAAGTCAATAATCTTGAACACTTTAAGTGTAAAATCTCTCAAAAAAGAGAGTCCGACCATGTGTGAACTGAAAAAACAAGAATCCGCTTGGCCACTTAAACTGGAACAAGAGCAAAAAACACTTGGAACAGTAACACTAAAATCGGATGCCCCTATTATAGACAACAGAGTGAGCACCATTAAGAGCCTCATTAAGGACGAATCGAGAGATTCATCTCGCCACTGGAACGCCATTTCGGTCGTCCAGGCGCCTATCAAACAGGAACCATCAGCTGAGACAAATTCCAGTAGGGATCTGAAAGAAAAAAGGATAGAAGATGTTGAGAGAGCTATGAAAAGTGACCAGCAGGCTAAGATACCACTAAAGAAAAGGGAACTGAAAAGAAGCGAAGGCTACGACAACGGGCATTGCAGCCACGTGAAAAGTACTAACACCAGCAATGGCGGTGTTTCTGTCGGTGGGATTATTGTACGCAACCCAGCATCAATGGAGCAGACGGGAGATAAGAAAATCGCTCCAACACCTGTTCTAATAGAAAACTCGCAGATAAAGCAAAGCAGTGGGGTGATAGCGCAGAACAAAAGAGAACAGTATATAGGTTTTGGAGTTATAATGGGTCCGATTGAGAGAAAGCAAACGTTTCCTGAGCACATTGGCTTAGGAAATCCCACAAAGGACAGAAACGGTCTGCATGACGATAGTGAAGTGAAGACAGACGTGGCAAATGCTGAGAACATAAGGCAGACGGTGGTAGTTAGAAAGCCAGGTATTTCCCAGGCCACTCATCATTCGAGCATGAGCGAAGAGATGACCCTTAGAGTCGAGCATGCAGAGAGTGATACTAGTGCGAAGGCTCTTGGAGCAGATGCTAAAGAGCGAGCTGCGTTTTTGCTAGCTTTACCAAGAGATGGGGAAAAGGGGCATTGTGACAAAAATTCGGTTATCAGGTCTAGCACTGGGCAGAAAATTGCAGCAAAGCTGGAAGAAGCGGGTCAGGAAGAAAATCTTGATCGAAATAAGGAAACGATAGCTCTTCCTATGGAGGAAAAAGTTACGTTACCCGGCCACCTTAAAACCGGTAAAGAAATCGACAGCAAACTGTTTAAAATTTCTAGAAAAAAACGCTCTGATAAAGCCAAGCTTAAGTCGCAATGTGGAGAGAACCGGAATATACTGAACAACGAGGAAGTGTCTTCTGAGCTTCAGAAAGAAGGAATTCGTCTCAAGATCAAGATTCCACTGCACAGACGAACTCCTGAGCTCCGTAGGTCAGCCAGGATCTGCAAGCCCAGTCCAAAGCTGGCAGAGATTCAGGAGCGGAAACACACAGCGCCCTCTATGGCACGGGAAGCAGATGACCATGAGGATCCGGAAGAGGAGCGAGCACCTTACAAGCGGGACCTGAACAAGAAAGAGGGACAAATCAAATTCACAAAGGTAATGAGCTGTTTTTGTAAATCCACAATATTCTATGGGCTTCAAATGAGCTAAATGTATATAGAGTTTCACGGATTTGCCTTAACCCACATTTTAGGGCAAAAGACGGCATAGACGGCCTCGCTGGTCGAAACCTCCAAAACCACGCAGAACTGAAGTTTTTCCTGCGGCAGGATCAGTGTGTGAGAGTAAACCAGAGCGAGATGATAAGAGTGAGTTGGATTCTGGGCACTCAGAGGAAGCTCAACCTGAGGATGCCTGTAAACACTGTGGTCTCATCAACCATCCTGAACTGGTAGGTCAAAAACCCATTTTAGTCCATGAACACGCAAAAAAAAAAAAGGGTTTAATTACATAAGGACCTTAACAAAGATGTGCCTCAGTGGAAATATAGGTTCCACACCTGAGTGGGGTTGTGTATCGTTTGGGTTTTTCATCAAGCGATACTTAAAAATAAATAAATAAATAAATTATGGATATTAATTAATTATTTTATAGAAGCAATTGATTAAAATAAACATGTACCTATATTATAAGTTTAATTTATTATATAAATACACCACAATGACAGCTGTTAGACACAATGTTGAACCCTGCGTCCAAATTTATCCTGCGTGTCCTCAAATGGTTCAATAGATTTGACGTGTTTACAAGCAAAGATGTTTATTGCATGGCACAGTCTGTATCGTAATCTTTTGCTATGAAATATAGCCGGATATTTAATCTTATTATTCTTTATTAACTTTATTCACTTGTTGCTCTGATGATCACAGGCACTTGCATTAACTACAGCTATTTGTTGGACTTGAATTATTAGAGCTTTACCATTTACATTCAATGATAAAATTATTTTGGATGATGATGATGATGATGATTGCATCTGTTTCAGAGAATCTGCGACAAATCCATCGCTCTGGCACCAAAAAAACTCACAGAAATGAGTACCCCTACCCAAACCTAGTTCACTATAAAACATGTTGTTGTTTACTTTAGATTCTCCTCTGTGACCGTTGTGACAGTGGCTACCACACAGCCTGCTTACGGCCCCCGCTAATGATCATTCCTGATGGAGAGTGGTTCTGCCCTCCATGTCAGCATGTGAGTAGTAACATAAATCATTGGTATAAAAGCATAATTCTGAACAAGAAGAAATAATTTATCCAGTATATTTTAGTAGGCTGTGAAAATCTAGTTGTGGCCCTGAAAATGAAGAAAATCTCAAAAAGGGACCTTGACTGTTTTCGGTTTAACAAAAAAAAAAAAACATCTTCTAAAATATCTTAAGACATAGATGTGTTTATACAGGACATTATTACTATTCATGAATTTTGCCGACGTCCAGGTGAGGACGGATTTCCTTTTGAGTCTAATTTAAAACCAACCGCATCAGATTATCCTGCCAGGGAATCAAACTCGTGACCTTGTTGTGAGTTGACCGTGCTAACGACTACGCCACCGCACTATAGTCTGTTATGAGACTTGGACAGAATTGATGCTAGGTTGTAGTGCTCTTTAATACCTATAATCAGATTCGTACCATCACATGTGCTCATACAGTCCTGTGTTGTTGCATGGGCGGTTAGGAAAAATGCTTTGCTATCCATAGAAGCTTAGCCATGCTGGCGAGTTACGGTATGTGATGATCAGGCATTACATGAAATAAATGAAAGCAAGAGCATACACACTTTAAAGAGTGATAAATGTATTCATCTGAAAACAGTGTAAAAAAAAAAAAAAAAGATCAAAACAGCTGAAAAAACAAGAGTGACACACTGGCGTGGTGTTTGTTGTATTTTTATCTTTTTTAATTTTAACTTATTGGAAAATATTGCAATATAATGAATGAAAAGATAAAAGTTAACAGGGTTAATTTGTTATGTTTGTTTACTTTTAGAAGCTGCTCTGTGAGAGGCTGGAGGAACAGCTGCAGAACCTGGACACAGCGCTAAAGAAACGGGAACGAGCCGAGCGGAGGTCAGATGTTTGACCGCTGTAGTTTAACTGTTTTATTAGATGGTCAGTGTGTGTTAAGACTGTTGGGTTGTTTTTTTTTTTTTCATTCATCTGCAGGCGTGAACGTTTGGTCTATGTGGGAATCAGTGTGGAAAACATTATACCCAATCCAGTAAGTACAAGTCAGGTTTTTTTTTTTAAGGATTATACCTGGTCTTGTCAAGCCAATAAGTTTTTTTTTTTTTTTTTGTCATTTGATTTTCATCTTGAACTGCATGATATTGTAAAACATTGAAATGTTTAGTTTTCTGCAATTATATATCACATTTATGAGGGAAAAAAATTAGCAAGTGACTTCAGCTAACTCCTATTTGGAATGTATTTATTTTTTACAACGATGATTTGGGGTGATTTTACAAGATAAATAGGTAAATATAGTAGGTCAGGGTTTTTCAACCTTTTCCCCTCATCTTGTCTAATTTGCCCTCCTCGAGCAAATGAAACGAATTGTGTTATAGGTTTGCCTGCTGGATTTCGCTGGCAAAAGTGGGACAAAGTTAGTATTGCAGAATCTTTGGGTGTGAAAATTCCTTCAATGGAACGTCCTTAATACTAACAAAAATGGGGAGGAGACACACAAGCATGCAGGTTAAAACAAAGTTTCCTGTTTTAGGGGCGCCGTAGTGGCTCACAACAAGAAGGTCCTGTTTTTGATTCCTAGGCCATGGATCTTTCTGTGCGGAGTTTGTATGTTCTCCCCACGCTTGCATGGGTTTCAATCGGAGTACCTGCAAACTCACCTATTAGGTTGATTGGTGATTCTAAATTGTCCATATGAGTGAATGTGTGTGTGAATGGTTTTATCTATGTATTACCCTGAGATGGACTGGCAACCTATCCAGGGTGTACGGTGTACCCCTGCCTCTCGCTCTATGTGCGCTGGGATCCCTGTGACCCCCGAATTAGGGAATAAGCGGGTAGGAAGGTGAATGAATGAATGAATGAAAAGCTGTTTCAGTCTAACTTGGGTAGTAGTTTGACCAGCTGCATTTCTGCATGTGTTTCTTTCTCTTACTCACAGGATGGTGATGCAGAGGATGGAAAACCGGAGAAGAAAAAAGGTGCAAAGAAGTGTAAGAACCTGGAGAGGAGATCCACACGAAAGAGAAAGTCTATAAGTTACAGGTACATTTTTGTGCACAACAAAAGTCAAATGTGACAACCTCTTTTGATGAAATCATATTTGATTATTTTTCTTTTTCTAATTACCAGATTTGATGACTTTGACGATGCGATTGATGAAGCAATAGAGGAAGACATCCAGAATTCAGACAATGAAGGTGGGGCAACATGTATACGTTTAGAAAGAAAATTAGTTTTAGGTATATAATTATTCTCAGATTAAGTTGTTGTGGGTCATGTCATTCCCTGAATGATAGATGTGGGTCTTGGTAAAGACGTGGCTGGTATCACAGACCAGGAAGAAAAAGAGGAAGCCAGAGAGATTCGACAGCGTGTAAAAACCCTTGCTTCACGCAGAAGGAAGCGTCACCGGAGACTTAATGATTTGGACAGTGAAAGCACACTGGATGAGGAGGAGAGCGAAGAAGAGTTTCAGTTCAGTGACAGGTGAGCTTTTGCCATTTTTTTACACAAGTAGACTGCCCATGTTCCTTGAGTTCCCTTGTCCTGTTTCTTATCAAAGATAACGCCTTTCTGTTTTCTATTTCTTCTCTACTTTTTTGAGTCCAGTATGGAGGAGGATGAGTTTGTGGTGTCCGGAGATGATGGAGGCAGTGATGCTGATGCTGCATTCTGGGATGGTAGTGAGAAAGGCAGCATCACCAGCAGCGTGGAGTGTGCGCCTCCTGTTAAGAGAACATCCAGGAATGGCCGAGCACACAAAACCAAGAAGGGGACACGTAGATCAACAAGGCAGCATCAAGGCTCTTCGGAAGAAGAGGAGGAGGAGGAGGAAGAGATGGGTTTGTAGTCACTGACTAGATATAATAAGAATATTTTATATATAAAATGTATATATTATATATAATCTTTATAGAATTATAAAGAATATAATATATATAATAAGAATATTATTTGTATTTGTCCTTTTTTTTTTTTTTTTAAGATATTTAGAAAACCATTATTTGATACTTATGATTGAAGTGTGTATATGTATGTG
>JAOTRA010000025.1:2229193-2247785 GCA_026260255.1 Pseudolaguvia tuberculata | reverse complement strand
ATATATATAATTTGTGTGTGTGTGTATATATATGTATGTATGTATGTATATATGTATATATATGTATATATATACACTGATATAGCAGCAGTAATTCCTTGATGTTTATATTTTACTTTTACAATTTAAAAAAAGATAAGCATTACAGTGGTAAGATACATATGCCACATTGGCTGAATTTAGGACGGAATTGGTTTGAGGTGAATTTGAAACAAGTCTGAAAGGGGAAATGGTAATTAAATATGTAGGTAACACATTCTATTTTTAAAATATAATAGACAACCAAGCTAACTTTTTATTTTTGTTCAGTGTCCACAATGATGTTCCAAACACAGCAAAACATAAGATTTAGCCATGTAGAGGAGCTGTGTTGATGCAGAACGAGCTTAAAGAAGATAATTCCCTAAATACATTGCAAACAGAGATGGTGACTGAGAGGGCAAGGTTACAGGCTGTAACTTTAAGTACACATAGACCAAAAAACATTCACTTGGAAAGGTGTCTGGGGGGAAAATGTAATTACATTAGGAGAGTAATTGGAATCGAAACCCTGGTTTAAACGGCTCAGCACAGTAAACTTTGTATTCAGTTATAGGTTTATTCACTCAGTAATCAGTAGAATGTGTATCCTGGTTAGGGTCACAGACAAGTAGCTTGATGATCTTGGTTCCACCCTTATACTTAATGTAGACGTTAACATGCTGCAGATGGCTAATATAACCTTTTTTAGTTTTGTCACAGTCCATGTTGTCTTTCTTTCCTGATCTAGACACGGAGGGCTCCAGCGAGGTCAGCGACAGTGATGTAAATATGAGCAGAAGAAGGTCGCGCCGCAGTCAGGTAGCCCAGATCAACTATTGTGAGACGTCCGAGTCAGAGGGGTCGCAGAAAGTCACAGACCGGAAAACTATCCACGCACCACGTCGCCGCAGAATCTCCAGCTCTAACAGTGAGTCGGCCCAACTTTCTCATTTACGCAGTTTTTTAAATCCGAAGAACAGATCAGAAACTTAATTAAAACACCAAGCTTCATCAATAAATTCATCTGTATTTTTATTTCAGCGTCTGTTGTTTCCAAGAATTCCGAGCCCGAGGAGGAGTCTGATGCAAAGAGCGGGCACAGAGGACGAAAGAGACAGTCCACGAGGGAGGACTCCAAACAGAGGCACAAACGGCTCAAACTAAAGCTGACAAGAAGTTCAAGCGAAGATGAAGAGGAATCTGAGGAGGAGCAAGATGCCAAAGTATCCAACCAGGAAAGCAGACCTCTTCGTAAAAGCCTGAACCGTATTGAATCAGATGAGGAAGAAGAGGACGGGGTGGAAAAAAGACACATGAGAAAAGTAGCCGGGAATCATGGCAGCAGAGTTACAGACTGCAGAGAGTTTAGTGTGAGGGCACACACTAGAGGCATGAAGGACTCTATGCTGAAGCACAATGGCCTGCTTCCTCAAAGATCTTCAGTTCATGATGAAGAGGAGGAGGAAGACGAGGAGGAAGAGGAGGACGATCTCAGTGCCCCTACGGACTTTGTTAACTTTGTTTTTGACAGCGAACAGTTATCGTGATGTGATGACAAAATTGGAGATATTATTTTCTCATCGCCTTCTTTGAGTGTTTTTATGTGTACTGGACCAATCCAAACTTCCAGTGGAATTTTTCACATGATGTCAGAATGCATTTTAGTTTCATGCATCATGCACATGTCAGATGTAGAGCAGGGTCTCTGTGCACATCCTGATTTTTATGACTGAAAGTTTGTTTTAAGGTTTAAAGTTTTAATTCGGAAATGAAAGCCCTTATTAGAGAGGTGTGTTTAAAAATTAGATAAAGCCTAACACACTACGATTCATTTTAACTTTAATGTGTTCATAAAATCTAGGTTGTTTTTTTTCTCAAAGAAAACACAGAAAAATCTTGATCTGGTTTGGATTTTTTCCAGGGAAAGTAATTTCCCTGGAAGTAATCTCAACACTTTGACCAGTATTTGCTCTCTTAATTGCTAAAATTGTGTCATCGTCACACACTTCTGTGTGTTCAAAAGCAATTTCTAGAAAATTAACACACAAACTAAATGCAAAATCCCCCAAAACTAACTCACTAAAGCTTACAATTTGGCGATAATATACTCTAATAAATATATCTAATCCACGGGCCCAGACTGAAGAACAATTTGTAATGTAAAACCGGAAGCAAATGTTACTGTAACTAACATTTAAAATTATATTACATTTCTATAACAATGTGTTGAACATGCTGTTCTAGAAAAATAATCAACACCGTGCTTGCACTGCCGTATGGTTGACTACTACTAAATGTCAGTTAATAAGGTTTATTAATAAAACTTTGTGAGACAGAAAAGTATTTCATGTTCCAAAGAAATCCGAATGAAGAAGCTACTTTCCTACCTACTGTTACATAGGTTTAAGTAATGTAACTGCTTTTATTAAAGTAACAATACTACAATTTATTCGAATGAGCATGTGATTTTAATTCCAGCAAAAATTAATCAACACTTTAAAAAAAAAAATTTTAATGAGGAAATTGATGGTACTGACAGTTAAATAATGCTGTAAACATTGCTAAAGTCCCTATTATCGTTAATCATTATTATTATTAGTTAGTATTATAACTAATCATACATTTATAATTGAATAGAAACTCGGTTGCCTCAACAAGCTACAACTTTAGCTATCATCATTAACGGCGTGTTGAATTAATCAATTCTTCGCTAAAAGGTTGATCAATGAGAGGAAAATCCCTTTATAACTACTGCTTTATAATTACGATAAGTTATACTAGCTCATTGCTAAACTAATGTTTCATACCAAAACAGCCATTAGCTAAATAAACCAGCATCAAAGCTAACTAGTTAACTAACTAACTAGCTTATGTCGGAACAGTGCTTTGTTTTTTATTTCTTTGGCTAAAAATTCTAGACCTACTTTATTGTCATGTAACTACAGTCTACAGTTACAACAATACAAAAAGCTAAAAAAAAGAAGACATTTTTAAGATTAGGTTTGTGCTGGTTAACTGATCAAATCCAGTCTTTATAGACTCAGGGGAAAAATCAGGATGTGTGTGTGTGTGTGTGTGTGTGTGTAGTCCATGTACACCTCTAGCTGTTTCTCAGAAAGTAACACACTGTCATTTGTATGGCCAGTAATGTGTCATCTGCCAAACACATATAATCAGTCTGTAGAGACACTGTATATTTTCTGCTTGTACACTAGCACCTTTTAGATCTGTGGTTTAGTAATTATTTTAGTTTTATCCTCTATAAACAAAAAAAAAATGAAAATGAAGGCGATTTCATTGGCAAATTCCATACAGTGTTGGTAATCATAAATAACCAAACGTTCATGCCAGCCATGTTTTTCTTTTCTTTTTCAATACATATGATTAGTTACAGAGGTATACAACTTAACTCAACGTTGTTTTGCCATCGTAAAAGAAATCAAAGTGCAGCAAAATATCAATGCACAGAGGTTAGCAGCTTTTGATTAAAATGACGTGTATACTGTAGCTGCTTTATAAAAGTAGTGTTGTAATATTCAACCGGAAGAGCTCATTTATTGAAGAAAAAAGAAACGGGAGGCGGGATGGGGCGTGTTGATCAGTCAGCCCATGTATATTTTGACTTGTTTGCCCACGTTTTGTAGAGTTATTAAAATAATAGTGCATCTATAACATTAACCGAACGATGGTTCAGTCTGTCTATGCTGCTTTATTTTAGTTCTATTTAAGTTTTCTGTAAACTGTAGATTGTTGGTGCCTGTTCACGTGCCTTTGGGCCAAAGTAAATTTTCTTGATTGAATGCACTTATCCAAGCACCTTTAATTGTACCCGACCCACGAGCTGGTTCTGGCTCTTGTTCGAAAGCACTTTCATGAGAGCCCTGTTTATCTTTCACAACACATTTGGAATCCAATACTACCCAATCGTTCTAGTTCTACACCACATGAACCAGTTCCGGTAAATGTGGCCTTTGACTGCTGTAAAGTTCCACTGAAATGAGTGTTACTTCTATTTTCTGGTTCAAATGTTCCGTTTCACTACATAAGAAATTAAAAACCTAAATAAATATGGTAAGCGTATTTCTGGCACATGTATTGATTACAGATTTTTTATTTATTTTTTTAAAATTCTATATTTGTGTTTTGGTTCATCTGAACTAGAGATAATTGAACCCGGATTCTTCTAGGTTTAGTAACTTGGTGATTTCTATGATCCGGGATTCATGAATCCCACCATGTGTGACAGCACGGGAAAGTACAATATAAAAATTACACGATTTAGTTTGTTCTGATTGATTATTGATTATAGTAACAGTAGCTGATTAAAGCTCTGGTGGCACCCTAGGTGAGGTCGCCTCGCAACAAGAAGGTCCCGTGTTTGATTCCCGAGCAAGAGGTCTTTTTGAGTGTGGTTGTTGATGTATGTGGACTAGCGACCAGTCCAGTGTGTATTTCTGCCTTTTGCCCTATGTGTGCTTGATAAGCTCCAGCAGACCCCTGTGACCTTAAATTAGGAAGTAAGATGAATGAATGAATGTGTTCTAACAATATTGAAATCAAGGCAACAGTGATTTGTTGCTAATTGCACTATTGTCTCACAGCAAGGTCGCAGCAGAGTTCTGTGTGGAGTTGTTCCCCCCTGTGCTTGCATGGTTTTACTCTGGGTTCTCTGGTTTCCCCCCCACAGTCCAAAAACATGTACATTAGTTCAAATAGTGAGTATAAATTGCGCATAGGTGTGTGTGTGTGTGATGGACTGTTGACCTGTCACATGAACCAAATCCAGAGTCAAAGGTCAACAAAGGTCCTCCTACCTTTCACCTTTTCACAGAGCTCCAGCAGAACGCTGTGATCCTAAAATAGGAAATAAGAAAGTATACAAGATGAATGCTGAAATGGGCACTAAAACTTCATTCATCTTCTTACCCGCTTATTCCCTAATTCGAGGTCACAGGGGTCTGCTGGTGCCTATCCCAGCGCACATAGGACGAGAGGTGGAGTTACACCTTGGACGGGTCGCCAGTCCATCGCAGGGCCACACATAAACAAACAACCACACACACATTCACTTCTACGAGTAATTTAGAATCACCAATTAACCTAATCTGCATGTTTTTGGACTGTGGAATACCCGGAGGAAACCACGGGGAGAACATGCAAACTAGGTACAGACAGACCCCCCGGCCCGGGAATTGAACCCAGGTACTAAAACTTGAAAGTTTAATACATGGAGGATGAAGCGCACATTGGTCACAAGGTGGGGCACTTTTGTGTGGCGAGATTGTCGATTGAGACGCGTCCTAGATTATTGGATTAAAACGCGCCCCCAGAGTTCACGTGGCCCCGCATAGAAAATACAAAGCCGCGTGTAGTCCTGTGACATTTCTATAAATCACTATTTCGTCTCTAAACCGTTTGTCCACGTTTTCCTGTTCATGTAATAAATATTTATTGTGGCGCAAAATTTATTTTATAGCGAAAAAAATCATCAGGCGATATTTCAAGCTAGCCACTGCCTTACTAGCTAGCATCCGGATGTTTTAGCCGTTGAAGGCACCAGGTAACGCTAGCTCGCTTTGAGAAATAAACACCGGGACAGAAACAGGGTTTTACTCTGGGTTTTTTGGTAATATGGTTTTGTTAAAAAACTTGCCACCTCCTGCTGATGGAGTTCGGCATCAACAGGCGGAAACTACAGCGGTTTTAGACGGCAAAGGACTCGGGACAGGGACGCTGTATGTAGCTGAAGCGTAAGTAACAGCAACATTATATATAATACTGCATTAACTTTTATTGTTAACCTTTATTTAGTCTATTGTGCATAAATAAATGTATAATAATATAAATAATATAATTTAAATAGTTTATTCCTAAAATACAATAAATAAATAATACGTTTAATTTTTCGGGTACAAGAGATGAAGCTAATGTTGCTAACAAACGCGGGAGTCTATCGAATGACACAAACGCGCCTCGGCTTTTTAATAAATTATTACAAATATTTTACGTCTTATTCTAGGAAAAATAAATATATAAAAGAAAAAATATCATTTAAATCATATTGTATAATGTAGTCGTTGAGTCCCAACAGGGGTTCGAGTTAATGAAGACATGCTCTTTGTGTCACGTGACTTATACATACATAACAGGTTATATAGATTATATAATGTAATGTGTGTATAATTTATTCATTCATCTTTCAATCCGCCTATTCTCTAATTCAGGGTCATGGGGGTCTGTTTGAGCCTATTCCAGTACACAAAGGGTTAGAGACAGGGCTACACTCTGGAGAGTTCGCCAGTCCATCCACAGGCCACACATGGACACACACACACTTGCACACAAACACAATTTAGAATCACCAACATACATACATGTTTTTAGACTGGGAGGAAACCGGAGGAAACGGGGAGAACATGCAGACTAGCACAGAAATACCCCTGGCCCGGGAATTGATACAGGACCGTGCTAACCACTTTGCCACTGTATGGCATCTGTGTGTATAAATAATTAATTGTTTAAATAATTAGATAAGAAAAATAGAGACCAGTCACAGAAGGCAATGGCGAAAGACTGCAACAGTGAAGTTATCTTTATTAAAATATAATAGAGAATTGTGTCAAAAGAAATCCCCAACTAAGTAAGCCAAGATGACAGCGCGCACGCGCACACACACACACACACACTGTGTGCATTCAGCTGTATTCCAGTTGTTTTTGAACGTGTAGTGATAGTCGTTAGAAATTGTACAGTATCAGAACCATTATGTTTGGTTTTCAGGTGCCTGTCATGGTTCAATGGCACAGGAATGGGTTTCTCGCTGGAATATCCCTCCATCAGTCTGCACGCCATCTCTCGAGACCTGAGTGCATATCCACAGGAGCATCTGTATGTGATGGTTAACAAAAAACTGAATGGTATGAGCAAATGGGTATCTACCGTGTTTAGCAGTAGATTCATATTTAATTGTGTAGTTAAATTATTGTACATGTGTCTGGCTTTAATGTTAATGTCTTTATTAGCAGATGAGGCTGAGATGAGGGACAGGGCTCCAGACGATGAAGGCGCAGAGGACAGCGATGATGTTGGCGATGAAGATGAGGTCATCACAGAGATCCGGTTTGTTCCTAGTGATAAAGCAGCTTGTGAGTGTGGGTTTCTTGATTGATTCTTTACTTTTAAATTGCTTTTTTTGTTATGCACTGCGCCGCATGAGGAAAAAAGCAATTTACTTTTAAAATATTTTTTGTAGTATTGCGATTGCCAATACACAGCGCTAGCAATAAAGACAGAAATTTGGCTATACAGTAAATCTGTGCACCATGGAATAAATCTGTGTGAGTGATGCAGCATGAATAGCTAATGTTTGTTAGTTTTGTATTTAGATGCATTAAACACTTCGCGTGATGAATAATTAGCAAACAGTTTCTTAACAATTATTAATACCCTACCTAACAATTCACAATATACTGTAAGTGTTTATCTTATGACATTTGATTTCCCAGTTGAAAAGCATTGCGTTATGGTCCATAGTTTGTTAAAGTTCCAAATAGACTAATTAAATTTTGTCATGTGCTGCAGTGGAGTCCATGTTTTCCACCATGTGTGACTGCCAGGCTTTACACCCTGACCCTGAAGATGCAGAGTCCGATAACGAGGAGTTTGAAGGAGAGGAATATGATGAGGAAGTGGAGGAGACAGGTAAAAAGTAGTTTTATTTATTTATGTAGAAACAGTTTAGTTTGCTCACTAGTTTGTGCTCTTTTTACTGTACACATTCAGGTCAGGGTGATGTACCTACCTTTTACACATATGAAGAGGGTTTGTCCCACCTGACTGCAGAAGGACAGGCTACACTGCAAAGACTCGAAGGGATGCTGGCTCAGTCAGTCACACAGCAGTTTCACATGGCTGGAGTTCGCACTGATGAGCCGTCAACCGAGTTTGAAGGTGTGCTATGGACCTAGATTATTTCTACACAAGTAAAATATTATACAAATTTAATTCAGGGCCTGTTCAGGTAATTATGCTGCACAAAGAATAATATTATTAGCAATGTAACCTACACTATAATCAATCAAACAATGGAAAAAGCCATGTAAATAAAATATGTAAGTAATTGACCCATGCCACAGAAAAGTGTGATGTAGACTTAACTAAAATAAAATCCTAATTGGGTTTCCATTAACACAAGTTTTAAAAGGCTTCTGTACATTTAGTTCAGTTTGTTTGTTTGCTATAAATGTTTTGTATGCCAATGCAAAATTTCAATTGTTATTGTAAAAATGTGCAAGGAGGGCATTTCAATGCCAATATTCCAAACATAGCGGACAGGGTAATGTGGAGAAGAGTGATCCGCTGTGGCGACATCTAACGGGAGCAGCCGAAAGGAGAAGAAATATTCCAAATTGTAGAGACAGTTAAGTGCTTTTTAAAAGGCAAAAAGTTGGAGTAACCACTAAGTGTCAGCATTGTGCAAAAGGCTAGTAATGAGCCAGAAATATTCTGGAAATACGCCAGAATCTGAATAAAGTCTGTTTATAATATGTAAAATTGTAGTCAAGTCCAAAGGCTCTTAAATTCTGTTGAGGATATTTTGAAAAGCTCTGTTTATAAGCTCTGATTTCCCTCTTTATATGTTCTCCAGACGGAATGGAGGTGGACACAAATTCTGCAGTAGCTGGACAGTTTGAAGATGCTGATGTTGATCACTGGTAAATGTTTTCATTTTACCTACATCACATTTTTAATAGCAGGTAACTTGGTGGTGCTGGGACCTTGCAAGTAGCATTCATGCATGTTAATTATTGTGCTACCATTTCCCCAATTTATATTTCATTTATTAAAATGTGCAAGCTCAACATTATCCATTTTATCTTCAGTTTCTGTTTTTTAGACATGATACTATATTAGATTTAATTATCGTAATCGAATATATATTATAATTTATCTGTTATTTTGGGGTTACCCTTTTTAACTCATTATTATAGTATTAATAACTTAATTTCACTAGGAATCTGTGGAAAGACTCACTAAAATTGGGTTTCTGTAGATAGAAAATCTATCACTGCTAATAACCGAAGCACTTCAGGGGCTGTGGGAGACCAGGACTCATTCAGTATGCCGGCTTCTCCTGTCTACTCAACACACATTTTCCTGGTACCAGAACCATTTCTGTTTTTCTGTTAATGCTCTCCAAAATTAAAGTAATATTTGTAATAAATATAATTTTTTTTGTATAAAGCTATTGTTAAAAAAAAAAATGTCACTCTTATTTCTCCTTCTTTCTTCTTCTTTATTTTATTTGTTTATTTTTTTACATGCAATACATACACTAAATGTTTATTTTAAACACGACCCGTCCTGTTTGACCAAGAGAAGCCAACAAAAAATGTCAATTTAATATTAAAAAACTTTTAAAATAGTTTTGCCAAAATAATTGACACCCCTGATGCATGTTTGGGATTTATTATTCCATTCCATCATGAAACACAAGTAGAATTTTGTTGATTAATACAGATATAAACATGCATTAAATGTGATTAGAATTCTGTACATGTGGCATAAAAATTGAAACGCCTTTAGAAATAGAGAAGAGTTTTCCCATAACATCTGGTAGCCATTAGCATGCTTTTGTTCACAGTAATTTGATGATTAACAACACGAGTTATTTTTATCTTGTTAAATGAAAAATTAATAAAACAAGTTGGTTTTAGTTTTACAGTATTACAGCAGTGATCATTGTTTTGTCTGATAAATTTTATTAGTCTTTGTTCACACTGGTGGTGGTGAATTTTCACACTGTGGTGGTGGGGGTGAGGTCTTCACGCAGTGGTGGTGGTGGTGAAGTCTTTGTTCACACGGTGGTGGGGGTGGTGTAGTCTTTGTTCACACTGTGGTGGGGGTAGTGAAGTCTTTGTTCACACTGTGGTGGGGGTAGTGAAGTCTTTGTTCACACTGTGGTGGGGGTGGTGAAGTCTTTGTTCACACGGTGGTGGGGGTGGTGTCTGTTCACACGGTGGTGTGGGTGGGGGTGAAGTCTTTGTTCACACTGGTGGGGGTGAAGTATTTGTTCACACTGTGGTGTGGGTGGGGGTGAAGTCTTTGTTCACACTGTGGTGTGGGTGGGGGTGAAGTCTTTGTTCACACTGTGTATTTGTCACTTTGATGTTATCTTGTTTGTAGCTTCTGTACTTTGTGTTTTTATAGCAGGTCTCTTTGATTCGGTCTGAGGTTATCAGCTGGCCAAAGTTTGTTTATTGTTTCCTCCTTACTTTTCTGGCTCACTTTAGTAAATCATTTATAATATTTTCTGCTTTTAAGCAGAATTTTGTTTTGCATTTTGTGTGCATGTGGCTTCTGATCACAATTCCTTAAATAACTATTTACCAATAGATATGAATTAACTGATGTCTTATGAATGTCTATTTTTATTTTTATCCAACTGAACAATTAAAGGTTTAGGGTCCCAGTAGAAACAGCATCGTGGTACTGGGAACTTAACCCATTATCTAACCACTGAGCGACCACTTGCTAACTTGAGATGTTCCTGGTAGGCAGTAGTTACAGAACATGAGTTTGAAGATCTCATTGAGTATTCAGTTGTGTGTTCCGGTTATTATTTTAGCTTTAGAATTAGAAACTGAATTGAGTTACTTTTCATTTTTTTCCCCTGCACATCATCCAGATATTTATTAAATAAAATAATATATAATAATTTTTAGCCATTTCAGTTGTACATTTCCAGAACATCCTTTTGTGCAAAGGTCAAAGTTCAACAAGTCCATACTGCACATTGCAGGATAATCAAGTTCACCAGTTCTCTTCCAGTGTTCTTAGTTAACCCATCAGGAACTTTTTGAAGAACTGGAACACTAGTCCTCTTTCTACACCATCCCATCCTGAATGTTCTGATTTAAAAAGGACTTTGTGCTCTTTCATGTCACGTATTACAAAAGTTTAACCTTTATTTCAATGTTAGTTCTTCAATAAGTTCCAGATCTTCATTTAAAGAACTTGAACTGTTAAACGGTGTAAGTATTCCCTGATACTCAATGAAGATAATGGGATGCTTTCAAATCTTAATATGATACTAAATAATACATATTTGTCACTTATGTTAATGGAAATCTTTTATGTATGAGTAACAAACTGCATGTTAGAGACCAGAACACTGCAAAGACAAACGTGTGTAAACTGGTAGCTTCTTTGACTTGACAAATTCAATCCATTGTCCGTACCTGCTTAGTTCTAATCATGCTGACAGGAATCTGCTGAAGTCTATTCCAGCTGCCATTGAGTGAAAGGCAGGGGTCTCACTGTCCATTGTAGGACCATATACAGTTACAGTGACAGTTTGGCATTTAGCAGACTTACACTGTAACCTTGGGTTAAGGGTCTTGATTTATGGAGGTGGGATACGAACCCCGGTTTTTCTAGTATTAGGCCAACACCTTGACCGCTAGGCTACCACTTCCCACAAACAAACAACTACACACTCACTTTTATTGGCAAATATCTAGCACATTTTCTCGACTGTGGGAGAAAACCACACAAACACTGGGTGAACCTTCTTGCTTTGCTAAACATGAAGCCAATCAAAACAAATTCCTGTTTTCTTTTAATCACAAATACAATTTCTTGCTTTAAAGCATATTTCAGATAATTGAATGTCAAAATGTCTTCATGTGGGATGTTTATGGAAAGTGTAAGAATGTAAAACAGATGAAGAGAATTTCAGCTAATCGTATGTATTCAAGTGTTCACTGTACAATCCTACTTTATTTAGCATCATGCCAGAAGTGTGTGATTGTGATTTAAGCTATTGTAACATTTATAGACACTTTTTAGTAGATAATAAATTTTAATGATATTTTCTCTAATATTGAAAAAATTGATCAATTAATTTGTTCTTTATTTGTTACTTACTGTGTATATATATATTATTTATTTATTTAACAAATGTAATTTTATTTATTTAAATTTAAATGTAAATTTATTTATTTTAAAATCCAGATTAACCTTCAGATAAAATTAAAAGCGTCCGTCCCCTACCTGAACTGGACAGTCCTGATTGAGACTCGCCCACAAACCAAAATCAGAATATCTCTTTCAGATTATTCTGCCTAGCAGATCATAGCCTCATGTTAGAGACTCATTTTTAATAACATGCAATAAGACGTATTCATAGATATTAACATAACTTTTAGTTGAGATCGTTTAATCAGTATGTGCTTACAGCTAACCGATGATCAATGCGAGTAGGACGTCATTTAGCGCTTTTATAAAACTGCATTTATTTCTTTGTTGATGTCAAAAATGTTCTTTCTTTTTTTAGGGTATATAGTAACAGAATAACGAGCAATAATAAGCCCGTTATGACTTTTTGCTATCACATCCTACCCGCATGTTTTCACCTTGGATAAATGTTACATTTATAATAACTTACATTCTGGTCTGGTCTGGTAGACCTTTTGTGTTGTTTGTGCTCAGATCACTTAATACTAGCAGCAAGTGAATTGTTTAAATGTAGGCTTAAATAATAATAATAATAACAATAAAACATATGGACTATGATGTTTGCGGATAACGTGAATTGTGGTGAGAGTAGGGTGCAGATTGAGAATAATCTGGAGAGTTGGAGGTACGAGCTGGAGAGATGGGGAATAAAAGTCAGTAAGAGTAAGACAGAGTATGTGTGTGAATGAGAGGGAAGACAGTGGATTGGTGAGGTTATTGGGAGAAGAGGTAGTGAAGGTGGAGGAGTAGAAGTACCTGAGGTCAATGCAAAAGTAATGAGTGTATTAGAGAAGTGAAGAAAGAGTGCAGACGGTGGAGTTGGTGGAAAAGAGTGGGGGGAAGTGGTGGCTTGGTGGTTAAGGTGTTGGACTAACCCTAGAAAGACCGGGATTCCCAGCACCACCAAGCCTCCACTGTGGGTCCCTGAGCAAAACCCTTGATCCCCAATTGCTCAGTTGTAAGTTGCTCTGGATAAGGGTGTCTACCAAAAACTTAACTGAGTGGCAGGAGAGATTTGTAATCGACAAGTTTAGGCAAGCGTGAAAGGGAAAGTTTATAGGACTGTAGTGATGTCAGAGTTGTTGTAAGGTTTAGAGACGTTGCTTTGTCAAAAAGACAGGAGACTGAGCTGGAGGTAGCAGAGTTGAAGATGTTGAGATTTTCATTAGGAGTGACGAGGATGGACAGGATTAGAAATGAGTTTATGAAAGGGACTACACGTGTAGGATGTTTTGGAGACATGGTGAGGGAGACTAGGTTGAGATGGTTTCTGGATGTGGTGAGTGAAGACATGCAGGTAGTTGAAAAAGGGTGAAAGAGGCAGATGTAGAGGACAGGGTAGTGTGGAGAAGAGCGATCCGCTGTGGTGACCCCTAACGAGAGCAGCCAAATGGAGAAGAAGAAGAAAATATATTAATGCTTATACACTATATCGGCAAAAGTTTGTGGACACCCTACAGCACAAGTGTGTCTTCCTCAAAATGTTTCCACAAAGATGAAATGTATGTTGTGACATAAAATTCATGACTGTCGAAACGTTTTGTTTCATTAGAGGGGTGTTAACAGGCGGGGCTTAATGTTGTTGACCAGTGACACTGTAGGGCACCGGTGTCAGTTTCTGGAGGGCCACTTTAGCTTCAACCCTAATTATTCATTCATCTTCTAACCCACTTATTCCCTAATTTGGGGTCACATGGTGGTCTGCTGGAACCTCAGCACACATAGGCCAAAGGGCAAACCTGTAGTTTGGAAATAAGGTAGCAACACCAAACTTTTTGTCTCTTTAGGAACTGAAACTCCCTTCATTCATTCATCTTCTTACTCGCTTATTCCCTAATTCAGGGTCACAGGGGTCGGCTGCGCCTATCCCAGTTCACAAAGGGCGAGAGGCGGGGGTACACCCTGGACGGGTCGCCAGTCCATCACAGGGCAACACAAAGACAAACAACCATTCACACACACACACACTCCTATGGACAATTTACAATCACCCATCCACCTAATCGAACCCGAGAACCCCATATTGCTTCTAGCATGACAATGTGTTTGTGCACAAACTCTCTGAAATCTATTAGTACATGATGTGTTCTGACTCAACCCCACTGAGCACCCAAGTCCTCCTCGGCCATATTCTCATTAACACTATTGTGGCTGAATAAACGAATGTGGTGGAATAAATACACTAGCAATATTGTGTTTCCTGACTGAGTAAGAGTGAGACTTACATTATGGATGTGATGGTCAGGTGTCTCAATACTTTTGTCTCTATAGTGTTTGATTGTACGCCCTGACCTTTCTCCTAATTAAAAATAGCCCATTTCAACCAACCTCTATTTCTGGTGCTATAGCTCTAAAAATAAAGCTCTAAAAATATCAACCGGCGTTTAAAAGATTGTGAATAAAAGAAAACAGCGTCCAGGCTTCCAGTTCAGTTTCTCTTCTTCTTCTTCTGGATAGAATGAAGGTTTAGGTCCTTGTTTGATCTTGTGCTCTTTGTAGTAAACGGCAGAATGATTTGATTAAACAGCAGGAGAGAGCATGCCATGCCTACACACACACACACACAAGGAAAAGAACACAAGCAGAAGCTTTAATGCTTTATGCAGCACATCCTGTAAGATGCAGTATTTTACTCTTATAGCATGTATCATTAGTACAGCAAAGCAGCACGTCATGGTGCCACACCATGGACCTGATGACCTACAGTTACAACCTAAATAAAAATTTTTGTCCCATTAAACTGGATTCATTTATTCCCATCAGTTCATTCTCTACATTCCGTAGTGTTTCTCTCAGCAGCACTGCTTCCAGTATGTTTATGTGACTGTTACATATTTGTCCAATCAAATTTCTATGTGCCGCCATGTTACTCTAATCTGCTCGAAGCCTTCAGAATCAGTAATGCGGTCCATGCCCATTTTATTCATTCACACATTCACAATTGGCTTTATTCTCTTAATTCGGGGGTCTGCTGTAGTCTATCCAAGCTCACATAGGGCAAGAGGCAGGGGTACACCTTGATGGATAAACACTCACACACACGTTCACTCCTATGGGTAATTAAGAATCACCAATCAAGCTAATGTACATGTTGTTGAGCTGTGGGAGGAAACCGGAGTACCTGGAGGAAACTGCCTTGTTGTGAGGCAATCCTTCTAACTACTACGCTACTGCGCCGCAGTTTTAAGGCGGACTTTTCCGGAGAGTTCCTGTGGTGACATTAAGAGGTAATTTGAGGACAAATGCATTGCCCACCACTAGAGTTTTAACCACTGTTTTCCCTGATTATGTAAATTTCATGGTATTTTCTCTACATTTTTACATTAATACATTTTGGTGCGGTGGTGTAGTGGATAGCACGGTCGCCTCACAACAAGAAGGTCCCGGGTTTGATTCCTAGGCCGAGGATCTTTCTGTGTGGAGTTTGCATGATCTCCCCGCGCTTGTGTGGGTTTCCTCTGGGTACTCCGGTTTCCTCCCACAGTCCAAAAACATGTAGATGAGGTGGATGGGTGATTGTAAATTGTCTATAGGAGTGAATGTGTGTGTGAATGGTTGTTTGTCTATGTGTTGCCCTGAGATAGACTGGCGACCCGGCCAGAGTGTACCCCCGCCTCTGGATTAATGTGCGCTGAGATAGGCGCAAGCAGACCCCCGTGACCCCGAATTCGGGAATAAGCGGGTAAGAAGATGAATGAATGAAATTTTGGTTGGTTGACTTTCATTTCGAAAAAATAAACGAATAAATGCTTTCTTTACATTTCTAGCATGTGGCTAGAGGCCATGGTGGCCCCCGTACACCCCGCACAGGCCACCAGTCCATTGCAAGGCCACAAATGGTAAACCACACACACGACCGCACCTATGGCCAATTTTAGCATCACTAATCGACCTGAAGTACTGTACATGTTTTTGGATTGTGGGAGGAAACTGGAGTACCCAGAGAAAATCTAGGTAAAGTTAGATTATATAGCCTATTAGTGTTAGTGTTTATATTCACATTTCTAGCACAGGTTTATTTAGAGTGACTAACATTTATCCAGCAGGTCTTGTTTAGGGGTCCAGCAATGGTAACCTGGTGGTCTAAGGAATTGAACCACTTGATTTAACACAACCACTAAGCTACCACTTTATATGAATAAATATTAAGGACTTAACGGTCTCTAGAGAATTTGACAATATTTCATCTTGAAATCACAGATATTAACAAACAAAATGTTGGCATATTATGGGATGTGTGACATCACAGCACACATTAAGCAAAACACATTAATACAACTATTAGAAAGTCACAATCATATCTATGTGTTTTTCCTGTAGGAGTTCAAAATAAGAGTCCTAAACTTGCAACACAGCCTCTGCAAGCTCACAAAATCATAAATATTTTGGCTCTAATAATCACAAAACACTTCTGGACAGATGTTCGGTTTATTAGTATTAATGCTTAGATGCATGAAAAGCTTTATCTGGCTGATTTTTCCGAAAAGAGAGAAAACTGGCAAATGAAAGATGAGAGAACATCAAAGTCAGTATTAAAACAGCAATGATGTCAAACAAGCATGGATAACCCATGTTCCTTAAGTTAGGCCCGGTTCTGGTGTGTTTATTTAATCAGAGGCTTTAGGGGACCATTTCACATGAGGGTACAGTGGAAGATAACCTGCTGACTCTGAACACGTCTGATGCAGTTTATCAGTGGTGGGCAGTGCCTTTAGCTGCAGAGGCAGTACTACCCCCGTTATCACCTTTTAATACCCCCAGTATCACCTATTACTACCGCCAGTATCACCTTGTAATACCCTCAGTATCACCTCTTAATACCACCACTATCACCTCTTAATACCACCATTATCACTTCTTAATACTCTTAGTATCACCTTGTAATACCACCACTATCACCTCTTAATACCAATACTATCACCTTTTATTACCACCACTATCACCTCTTAATAACACCAATATCAACTCTTAATACCACCAATATCACCTCTTACTACCCACAATATACCCTATTGATACCCCCAATATCACCTCTTAATACCACCACAATTATCTCTTACTATCCCCAGTACCTCCTCCTAATACCACCATTATCACCTTTTAATCCTAAATTATCACCTAATACCAACATCACACCTTAACACCACTGGAGGTCAGCATTGTTGTTCGTCAGCACTGGAAGTGATTAAACTCTTTCCCAGTTATCCTCTGGATTTGCCAACTTCTCCTCATAATGTCTAACTTTTCCAGAAAAAAAAACCCTGCCTTAAAAACGCATTATGTCAGTATGTCAGAGACAAAGTTTATTTCTCCTCCTCCATCAACCATTATGGTTGTAAACATTTTAATTCAACTGTATGGGTGTGTTTCACCAGTACCAGAATTACTCTGATCAACCAATCAAAAGACTGGAAATAGTTGACATCATTATGTGCCGGTGTAAGAACCGAGGCTCCGGAGGACTGCCTGGAGAGGGCGCCCTCGCCCGAATATTAATGAATCACTTCCTGGTTGAGTCAATTGGGCGTGGGCTTCCTATTTAAGCAGGTGGCCTCCTGGAGTCTAATTGTTGCCATAGGCCTTTACCGAGCGGTGTATTACTATTGACTCTTGGATACCACTTTGGATTAATGAACTTTGAACTACGGACTTTGACTATTCTTCTGCCTAACGATTTGGATACTGTTTACCCTTCTTCCCTTTTCCTGAATAAATATCTAACCTGTTCTACTGCATCATGGATTCATCTGATTACTCAAAATCCGATCGGTTACAGCCGGCTAGTGGGCCTTCTGATTAACTGAAGAAACAGCCTTTAATAATATTAACCAATTAGCAATCTGCTTCTATAAGTGGGCAGTAAAACTGATTATGACTGCTTTGGGCAGATTTGATTATAATGGCTGCACATAGAAACTAAAATGAGAGGCTCTTAGTTCCAGTGGAGCGATAATGTAATGCTACAACCTATAAAAACATTCTAGTCCAACTTTCCATATTGGAGCAACAGTTCAGAGAGGAAGCATATATGGATCTGATGGTCAGGTGACCAAAAACCTTTGGCAATATAGTGTATTTACAGTGGGTACAGAAAGTATTCATTCATTCATTCATTCATTCATTGCAATGATGGTTGACTTTCTACAACTTTCTCCCATCACCCGACTGCTTCTCTTGAGCTCAGCCACAGTGGTCTTTGGGCTCTTCTCCACCGATAGCTCAGTTTGGCCAGACAGTCAGCTCTAGGAAGGGTTCTGGTCATCCAAATCATCTTCCATTTAAGGATTATGGAGGACACTGTGATTTTAGGAAGCCCTGAGATCTTTAGGCAGTTCCTTCTTATTTGCTCTGACATGCACTGTGAGCTGTAAGGTCTTATATAGACAGATGTGTGTACATTAATGAGGAAAAAGGAAACGTAAATGACATTAGCAAACGGCTGCAACATAAAGAGTGAAAAATTTAAAGGGGTACTGTACATATCTATCTATCTATCTATCTATCTATCTATCTATCTATCTATCTATCTATCTATCTATCTATCTATCTATCT
>JAOTRA010000025.1:2200677-2216842 GCA_026260255.1 Pseudolaguvia tuberculata | reverse complement strand
GTGTGTGTGTGTGTGTGTGTGTGTGTGTGTGTGTGTGTGTGTGTGTGTGTGTGTGTGTGTGTGTGTGTGTAGGGTATGCCAGAGCAGTGGGCACGTCTGCTCCAGACATCCAACATCACCAAGTTGGAGCAAAAGAAAAACCCTCAAGCCGTCCTCGATGTACTCAAGTTTTACGACTCTAAAGAAACATCCAATAGCCAGAAGTACATGAGTTTCACAGGTTGGAGTGATTATGCACACACACACACACACACACACACACACACACTTGGCATATTTAAACAAAGGCTTACCATTTTTATGTGACTCTGCCCTCAAATGTTTCTTTTTCCTCTTTTGTTTTTTCTTTCCTTTACAGATAAAACCTTGGACAGTTACAGCTCCTCCAATGTTCCAGTAAGTCGACAGTTAATAATTGGTGTTCTTCTGAGTGTTTGTCACACACACACACACACACACACACACACACACACACACACACACACACACACAGACCGTCTCGCTGGCTGCTCATATACCTGTATATACCATTCCACAGGTTCATTCCTCATCTTTATAACAGCTCTGGTCTTGCCAGGTTAACATCCCACCAGTTGCCTTGCAGGTTTTATTTAAAAAAAAAAAAAAAAAAGGTCCCCCCATGTTTTCTGTGGGATTGAGTTTGGGCATTTTTCCCATTAGTATTAGTTTCATTTTTAGAAAAAACAGTCAGTTTTTGTTTGATGAGTCGTATACTAATTCCAGTGGCTTATTCTGCTTTGTCCATTCTTTTATCCTCTATAATAAACATTAAGGGCGCGGTGGCTTTAGTGGTTAGTACGGCTGGTCTCCCAGGTTTGATTCCCGGACGATGAAATGTACAGATTTTTCATGTTCTGTCCGTGCCTGTGCAGGTTTTCTCCAGGTTCTCCAGTTTCCTCCCACAGTCCAAAAGCATAGGTTAACGATAGAGGAAATTCTAGTCTCCATGAATATAACCTGAGTGCTGGTATGGTGTTAAACAATGATAAAATAAAATCTATATTAGTGGGGGAGAGTAGATTAATTGATTGATTAATCAATTAGTTCCGTATCGATTCAGAATTTTTTTATTTGATTGCTAATCTGAGCTGGTATGAGCAAAAAATTTGAAAAAATTAGCCCTGATGGATGTAAGTACCAATCCAGACAAAGCTGGACAAACCAAAGTCTTTGGATTTTGTGAGGAAAAACATATGTTTCTAAACTTCTCTCCGCTAACGGTTTAACTTAACTAACATTACATGATCCTGCAGGTTTGTCCTCCACAACATCAGGAGGAATACGACCTTTTACATCCACTCAGGCCACTCAGTTGCTTATGCAGTCTCTAGTTATCTCGGAACTTGACTACTGTAACTCGCTTCTAGCAGGTTCTACCTCAAAGTGCGATCCGCCCTCTGCAGATGATCGACATTGGAGCTGCACGTGTCTTTTTCAACCTACCCAAGTTCTCTCACACCAATGCTGCGTGACCTCCATTGGCTTCCACTAGCTGCATGCATCAGGTTCAAAACAATGATACTTGCCTACAGAGCCAAGAACAGCACTGCACCACCCTACCTCCAAACACTAATGACTCCTCCTACAGCAACTCGCTCCCTCAGATTCACCAGCACTGCACGTCTTGTTCCACATCCTAGGTCTGAAGGCCGGTCTGCTTCAAGTTCTAGGTTGTAACTACAAGCGCTGTTTGTACGTTGCTCTGGACAAGAGCGTCTGCTAAATGCTTAACTGTAATTTAAACGACCCTCGAGTAAGTACAAACATGTCCTCGTACTTCTGCAAAGGCATATCAAATATCTCGGTCAGTGGTGCGATTTATTGCCAAAGTGCTCGATAACATAGGGTTTTATACACAGTTCCAGTTGCTTGAGTTGAGTTATTGTATGCACTTACGTTTTAATAATCTGACATTCTAATAATAACCGTTCTAATAATCAGACATTTCCATGTTTTAATTCAGAGCTTTTTATTGATCAAAAACCATTCATCAAACCAAATCATATTTTAAGATGGATGTTATTCCATATGGAACGATTAGACTTTAGGAATCTGAATTAATCATAAACTACCAAAAGATTCCCTAATGTATTATATAGGATCTATTATAATATATTATATTCACTGATTTTATTTCATTATCTGTTATCGGTTTGATAAAATTGGATTGATACGTGGTGCTATTTTTGGTTAGCTTTGTGTCAATTTTTTTTCTTCCTCCAATGTGGCACAGATGGGATATGACGTACAATTAGTAAGTGTGTGTGTGGGGGGGGAATCTTTGAATAAACCTCTGGTGGACACCAACATCAATATATATATATATGTATATATATATATATATATATATACATTCACAACCTCAGAAAGTAAAATACTAAATCAATGCCTTATCATTCCTTAATTATGGGACAGTTTTTCTTTGCTTTTGCGGAATGTATATAGTTTATAACGTACTAATCATTGTGGAGGTGTAAAGTTAAAAGAAACCCATAAAAACACTGACCAATTAAGCCACACATTCTTACACCCACTCTCTTTCACTGACAGGGTGAATCAGTCTTTTCTTTCTTCACACTTCTCTGTGCCGCTTGCGTGCCTGAGCTCTAGACGGAGTTTTATGTTGTCTTATTTATGTTGTGTACTTGTTTACGTTGTTGATGTTTAATGTGTATAATGCAGGACAGTAGAATGGCTCTAGTCCTGGCATAAAATTTGGAGTCTCCCACTCAGTCTTCCTTTCATTTTTTAAGAACTCCAAAGCTGTGTCTGAAACCCCCGCTGTAGCAACCGTATCCGAGGATGAAGACGAGGACGAGGCCACACCGCCACCCGTAATCGCTCCGCGTCCCGAACACACCAAATCTGTGAGTACAGCTCGATCGCTGGTATCAAATTTCCACCTTTGTTTCCATTTGAATCCTGTTGCCATCACCTGCATTGCGCGCTCTCCATTCTTTTACCTTCTCCTCCCTCCTCTCAGCTCAGGTTTCTTCTCCTTGTTTTTGTCCCTCCTTTGTGGCTTCGATGGCACCAGTTGGGATTTCTTGACAACGAATCAGTCATGTGTATATGAGCAGAATAAACCAGGAACAATTGTGTTTAGTTTTTCTTTTATCTAGTTAAGGTGCTGAACTGGTAATATAAAGAACAAGAGTTCAGATCCCAGCACCACTATGCCATCACTGTTAGCCATCTCTTTACCCCTCAACTGCTCAGTTGGATGTAAAAATGAAATAAATGAGTTGCTATGTGCTAGTAGAGCATTAACTAAGTATAGGTACCAGCTTAATTCCCTGAAAACTTTATATCAGGATGTCCATTTATTTAGACTATATTATTATCGATATTAAAATTCTAGGCCTGTTTACAATCGTTGGACAGATCTGCATCTTATTCTAACAAAACATAAATTATATTTTAGAGAGAGAGAGAGAGAGCGTATAGATTAAAGAGCGCAGCATAAAACTGAAGTAAACAAAAGAGGAGTAATGGAAAGATCATAGGATTGGAGTGAAAAACAGAAATTTGGGGAGTGACCGGTGGATACATTGCTGGAGGAAGGGCAGTGAGTGACTGTTAGACAAGAGCGAGTGAAGAAAGAGCATAAGTGATGGTTGGACAGGAGGGGGTGAGGAAGGAGAGCGAGTGATGGTTAGATGAGTGGGGGATGAGGAAGGTCAATGAGTGATTGTTGGACAAGAGGGGGGTGAAGAAGGAGCATGAATGATGGTTGGACAGGAGGGGGTGAGGAAAGAGAGGGAGTGATGGTTGGATGGGTGGGGGGTGAAAAGGGCAATGAATGATGGACAAGAGGGGATGAGGAAGGAGAGCGAGCTATGGGCGGACAGGAGGGGGTGAGGAAGGCCAGGGATGAAAGTAGAGGAATAAGAGGTAGATGAAAAATAAATAAAGCAGAGTGAGCGAAGGGAGTGACAAAAAAAGCGATGGGTGGAGAAAAGGATCATTTGCATAGGATGACAACAAGTGAGAAAAGGAGCTAGTTGAAGGACAGATTGTGGAGGAGTGGATGAAGGAGATGAGTGAAGGATATACAGAAGTAAAATGGATCAGTTACAGAATGACAGAGGAAGTTTATTATTATTATCCATCCATCTTCTTACCCGCTTATTCCCAAATTCGGGGTCACAGGGGTCTGCTGCGCCTATCCCAGCACACATGGGGCGAGAGGCAGGGGTACACCATGGACGGGTCGCCAGTCCATCTCAGGGCAACACATAGACAAACAACCATTCACATACACATTCACTCCTATGGACAATCCACCTAATCTGCATGTTTTTGGACTGTGGGAGGAAACCGGAGCACCCGGAGGAAAACCCACGCAAGTGCGGGGAGAACATAAAACTCCGCACAGAAAGATCCCGGCCCGGGATTCGAACCCCGGACCTTCTTGTTGTGAGGCGACCGTGCTAACCACTACACCACCGCGCCGCCCTATTATTATTATTAATATTACTATTATTATAGGATAAAAATAGAGCTGTTCTTTTCAATATCAGACTCGGGAAATTGTACCACTGGACCTACTGTAAAATTTTTGTTTACCTTTAATTGTATAAAATTGCAACAGCAAGATGGCGTGCTGGTTAGCATTACTGCCTCACAGCAATTCAGACTTTATTCCGATTTCCACTTGCATGGGTTTATTCCGATTTCTCTCCCGCAGTCCAAAAACATGTATGTTTGGTTAAAAGGTGTTTGTAAACTGGCCATAGGCGAGTGTGAGTATGTTTGTGGCCCTTTCTTTCTTTAGCCTAGTGGTTAAGCCTTAACCACTAGGCTAAAGGTTAAGGTGTTTGACTAATACCAGAAATTGACTAAAACCAGACCGGGGTTCGATTCCCACCTCCACCAAGAAACCACTGTGGGCCCTTGAGCAAGGCCCTTAATCCACAATTTCTCAGTTGTAAAAAAAAAAAGATACCAAATGTAAGTCGCTCTGGATAAGAACGTCCACCAAATGCCAAACTGTATATCATGTACTGTATTGTTGTTGTCATTCGTCATTTTATCTGCCTCTTTTAAGTAAGCCAAATTTCCCAGAATTCCCAGCACGTCACCAGATTCCTCCTTTATGACTTAATGTACGAAAAATTAATTCTTGAACTTCCTGCTACCTGGATGCCACCTTAACCTCTTCTTTATGGCCGGTTGTAAATCCTTTCACCTGATGACTTTCAGGTTTCAATGTCCTTGATTTGTCTTTGTTCTCGTTGTAACTCGACTCTCGATGCTGTAAATGAAAGTTGGCCTTCAGTCTCTTTGATGAGGTTTCGTATGAATAAATAAAATGAAACCAAATCTCAGCAGTTTCCTCCCTAAAGCTTTTCTCTGCCACTCTGCAGATTTATACCCGCTCGGTAATTGAACCCCTGCCTCCCGCACCTGCCAAAGATGCACCGCCGTCTCCGGTCTCTCCTCCACCTGCTGAAGGAGGTACCGCTACCCCAGCTGCCTCTGCTCAACGTGCTGCTGACAAGAACCGCAAGAAAAAGATGTCAGACGAGGAGATTCTGGAGAAACTGCGTAAGTAGTGTAGACCAATTTTATACTGAAAATGAGAAATGATTCAATATTCTACTCACTTCCTGTCTGTATTTATATAAACACAAATACATGTGATATGTCACTATTTATTTATTTATTTATTTATTTATTTATTTATAAATAAACAGCTTATTCTCTAATTTACCGAAGTCTGCTGGAGCCTATCCCAGCGCACATAGGGGGAAAGACTGGGGTACACCCTGGACAGGTCGCCAGTCCTTCACAGGGCATGTCAAAATATACAACTTACATTTCTAGGATTTAACAGGTTACAATTTTTACTGAACTAAGCATTTACCGGTTCAAGGGTCTTGCCCAGTGCCCAACAGTGCTGAGAATTGAACCCATGGTCTTTCAACCTACACAGCACAGCGTCGTTGATCACAAGACCACAAAGACCTAAAAGGTTCAAGCCCTAATAACACTAAGGAAGGCTATAAAGATCTTGGTTCAAGACCTAATACTGCTAAGGATGACCAGGAAGATCTGGGGTTAAAGGCCCATCATTGCCAAGTCCACCAGTGTTGTACTTTGAGCAAGACTCTTAAACCTCTTCCTGCTGTATCACAGCTAAGGTTTCATTAATGTGCTATTATTGCTGTAAAACATACGTAACTGAAAACATCATTATGGCAAATAAAAGAAGAAAAGTTGGAAAATCTGTAGTCTGGGTGGGTTAATCGGACCTTTCGGGAGGTTCCTCCGTTAGGTTTACATTCCGGCTTCAAGTCTGTTGTGTTCAGAGAGGCGGCTAACAAAATTAAACCGTAGATTGAAATCTTTGTTTTTGCATTGCTACGTTACGTTATTTGTGAAATAGTTTCAATCTGATTTCAACCTGATGTTTGATTGATTAACCAACAGACTGACTAACACTTCCTGAATGAGTAACTTGGAAATTCAGTGTTCCAAATTCCATTTGGACTCAAGAAGCTGTGTTTTAGCAAACACTTATGCTACAGATGCACTCAAGTCGCCCTCTGCTGGTAATAATGGGATGCTGATTCCCAACCAGTTTGTCTTTTTCCTTTTAGGCAGAATTATTAATTATAATTAATTTGCACCTGCATCTCAGTTGGTGAGGGACATGATGTAATCCTGGATTGATTTCTTCCTAAAACTTTCCCTCTTCTTTCTCCCTTGCCAAAAAAACGAGCACAAAGAATATCTGTAACTTGTCTACTTATAGTTTATTTAATTTTACTATATTTTATCTAAATCTTTTTTACTTTTATTTGATTTATTTTTTACTTTTTTATCTTTAACTGAGTTACTGCTTATCTGATCATCTGGGAACGGTATTCATTTTGGAAAAATTTACTGACATCGATAATTCCTGGATTAACATAAAATTAAACTAGATTAGATTAGAAAGAGATCCTAAAATGGGTGATGGAGGCTGGTATTATCCACACAAACGGATGACATCCGATGGCTATGATTGGTTGAAAGAAATGCTTGGAAATCAACAATCCAGGAGAATCACATTCACCCTTGGTTGCCGGGTTTCTCCACTGATTTAACAAACATTTGTCAGTCTGTTCTCTGTGAGGCCTCCAGAGAACAAAGTGACATCATAAACCAGAACCATAGCTGCTTATAGCTATTCATAGCCGATGTCCTTTTCATCTGGACCTTCTCACTGATGCTCCTCCAGGGTTTTTGTCATTTACTGTCCTGTTTCTGTCTAAATCAGGTTCCTCTGGTTGACCTCTACTGTCTACTTCACTTGTCCTAGTTAATCCCACATCCCAGAAAATCCCACACCCCAATGCCAATTGACCAAGAAGTACCAGGAAAAATTTAGTTATTCTGTTCTTATATACGACTTCCTCTAGTAGTGAACTTTGGTCTGGTGGCCATTGTTGAAGCTCTTGGTTAATAAAAGAAGGATAAAAATACACACATGTTCTTACTTTTCCTGTTGAATGTTTGTGTAATGAGGTTTCTTGGTGTCTGTATTTAGGGAGCATCGTTAGTGTGGGGGATCCCAAGAAGAAATACACACGCTTTGAGAAGATTGGCCAAGGGTGAGTCTTCTCTCACATAAACATCTTTAACAGTCTACAAAATACTTTGGAAAACTCTCTGTGAATCATTCTGTTTCTTTGTACTCTCAGGGCGTCTGGGACGGTCTACACAGCAATAGACATCGCCACAGGACAAGAGGTAAAAGACAAAGAACACCTCGTCCTTCAGTAGCTGTTGATGTGTTGGGTTTCATGGAATGAAAGCAGGGTTGTTGTTTTTCACTCAAAGGCCATTTTTAAGCTGCAGGAGAGATTTAAAAGAGAATAGAAGAGGAAGAGAAAGAGGCGACTAATGAGCTGTGTGAATGCTTTTGTTTGTTATGGGATTTTTTTTTTACATGGTGCTAAAGGTTTTCTTTAAAGTTTTATAGGGAGTAAAAAATATATATGATCCAAAGAAATGATCAGTCTGTGATTAAAAAAAAAAAATGTTATGATCAGTTTAGTCTAATAATGAGCAATAAAATAATAAAAATAAATATTTTACACCCCCCCCCTTAAAGGGACTCTCTTAAAGGGAGTGCTCCTAATCTAATCTTGTTACCTGTATAAAAGACACCTGTTCATAGAAGCTACCAATCAAATTTTCAACCTTCCACCATGGCCAATATCAAATGGCTGTCCAAGAATTTCAGGGACAAGATTGTAGACCTACACAAGATTTAAATGGGCTATAAGACCATCACTAAGTTAAAAGGAACGCAGTCATCTATCTCCCTCTGTCTGGAGCTCCATGTGATCATGATTACAGTGAGGAATTGGCTTAGATCTACAGGGGCAACAGCTGGGACCGAAGTCACACTACAAAACAATGGGTAACACACTATACTTTAAAGGACTGACATTTTGCAGCACCCAAAATGTCCCCCTGCTCAAAAATACACATGTACATGGCCATCTAAAGTTTCTCGAGGAACAGAGCAGAACTGGTTAAAAGTGTTGTGGTGAAAAAAGAGGCGAATTGAGTTCTTTGTGATTGAGGGAAAAGGAATGCTGTCTATGTCACTCAGGAACACCATCCTATGCACATGGACATTTATTGTCAGATCTTCCCTCCCTTCCTAAAAATGGGTTGTAGATGTGTATTTGCAACAGGACAATGACTCAAAAACAGCCAAAAGTGATTTTGAAAAGTGAAGTTACTGGAATAATCTACTGAGTCTCCAGATTTTCTTTCAATAAAAAAAAAAGAATGGCAGAAAGGATTGGGACAAAATTCTTCCTGAGACGTGTGCAAACCTGGTGACCAACAAGAAGAAACACCTGGACCTATGTGACCACCAAGTCACTTGGAAATCATATACTTATCGATTGATTTTCCTTTTTATAAATTAAATAACTTAGCAGCGTGGTGGCGTAGTGAATAGCACGGTCGCTTCACATCAAGGATGTCCTCGCTTGCATGGGTTTTCTCTGGGTATTCCAGTTTCTTCCCACAGTCATGTATATTCTAAATTGCCCATGAGAGGGAGAGAGGAAATGAGTGTAGTTGTTTGTATGTGTGGACCTGCGATGGACTGGTGACCTGTCCAGGATGTACCCTTGCCTTTTGCCCTATGTGCGCTGGGATAGGCTCCAGCAGACCATGAATGAAGAAATGGATGGATGGATGGATGGATGGATGGATGGATGGATGGATGGATGGATGGATGAATGTTGACTTGTTTTTCTGTTTCTCAGAACAGCAGGGATCTAATCATTTTCCTCCCGTACTGTAGGTGGCAATAAAGCAGATGAATTTGCAGCAGCAGCCCAAGAAAGAACTGATTATCAATGAGATCTTGGTCATGAGGGAAAACAAGAATCCCAACATTGTTAATTACCTTGACAGGTGAGATCCTCCAGAACAAGATGAGCACTAATACGTTCTCATTCACAGAACCAGAACTGTTTTTGATCCGATATTCAAAGGAATTTTTTTCTACATAATTCCATTGAAGGACCTTACCGGGATGTCGTTTTTTTAGGTTTATATACTCATGAAAACTTATATAAAGAAATAAAATAAGAAAGAAATAAGAACGTAAGTAATACTAACTAAAGCCAAAAGATCAACATTTACTCTATATTACATTATTGTATTATAACTAGTAAACAAGTGACACGTCATGTGAAAACAAACCCCATTAATTCATTCATCTTTTAACTCGCTTATTCCCTAATCCGGGTTCACAAGGTCTGCTGAAGCCTATCCCAGGGCACATGGACAGGCCGACAATCCATCGCAACACTCCTATGGGCAATCTACAATTACCAATCAATCACCTCATGTACATGTTTTTGGACTGTAGAAGGAAACCGAAGTTCCTGTTCAACGTCTTCATTGTATTGATAACATTCCATCCCAGCCACTAATATATTGACCCAGGCTGCCGTTCTGTGGTTACCATGATTCATCTGTGTAATGACACGATGCTGTCTTGTTGTCATAGTTACCTGGTTGGTGACGAGTTATGGGTAGTGATGGAGTATCTGGCTGGAGGTTCTCTGACAGATGTGGTGACGGAGACATGCATGGATGAGGCGCAGATTGCTGCAGTGTGCCGGGAGGTTGGTATGAGGTTTACATCCTGTCCGAACTGAGAAGTAGAAAGAGTGGGACAGCTGCATAGTATACAGTGGCTTGTGTAAAGGCATAATAGTGAACGTGGCGTAATGTAGTCCCAGTGTCACAAATGGTTAATAGTAAACAGCCTGAAAAGACGTGTGATGTAATCAGAGCAGTGGTGCGTTTACACTAGTGGTCCTCTAGTAGTGGTGCACTACACTAGTGGTACTCTAGCAGTGGTGCCCTACACTAGTGGTGCCCTACACTAGTGGTCCCCTAGCAGTGGTGCCCTACACTAGTGGTCCTCTAGTAGTGGTGCACTACACTAGTGGTCCTCTAGTAGTGGTGCGTTTACACTAGTGGTGCACTACACTAGTGGTACTCTAGTGCTGGTGCCTTTACACTAGTGGTCCTCTAGTAGTGGTGCACTACACTAGTGGTCCTTTAGCAGTGGTGCCCTACACTAGTGGTCCCCTAGCAGTGGTGCCTTGCACTAGTGGCCCTCTAGTAGTGCCTTTACACTTGTGGTGCTATTAGTGTACCCAGTATAAGTACACAACAGTACAAGTATCCTAAAAGCCTCAAAGAAATTAACAGAGGTGCAAACTTATCGATTAAGGTGTTGGACCACTAACCAGACGAATTATGGGTTTGATTCCCAGCATCACCATTGTTTGGCCACCAGTGCAGGCTCCGTAACCTCCTGATGCTCAGTTGTGTAAATCAGATTAATGTAAGTTGCTCCGGATAAAAGCATCTGCCTCATGTTGTAAAAAGGCAGCGGCTCATGTATTTGTTGGCTCCATGGGAAGATTGGTGGTCAAGTGCCACTACCAGCATCAAGCTGTCAATATTACTTTTACGATATTTGGTAGACGCCCTTATCCTGAAGGACTGAAGGCTTGCATTTATCTGAGGACTTATTGGTTAGGGGCTTTGCACAGAGTACTGAGAATTGAATCCAACCGGTCCACTAATGGGCCCTTCAGGAAGGCTCTTAACTTTCTCACTGTATCAAAAATTAACCAGCAAATGAGTCTTAAAGTGAAAAAAAAAAAGCTTTCCTACACCTTGCTGAAAACTGTTATTTTTGTTTCTGTCTGTGTGTGTGAAGTGTCTTCAAGCGCTGGAGTTTCTGCACTCCAACCAAGTCATTCACAGGGACATCAAGAGTGACAACATTCTGCTGGGGATGGACGGCTCCGTCAAACTCAGTCAGTATTTTTTTTCATTTCTAAAAAAAAAAACATTTTTATTTTATGTAATATAGTGTAATCTACAATTGTGTGATCATTTTCTTAAATTTTTATAATTGAATCAGACAGGAAGACAAGACAAGGATTAAAACATGATCCATTTCCATTATTTACCCAGACGTTAGTGCTGATGTAAGCTTCCACCAATAGAGGGCGCAATGATCACATTGACAAGAGAATAAATAGTGACCACTACAGAATTTAGCGTTTGATTTAAGAATTTGTCTTAAATGCCCGACACTAAGGTATTACTAAAACTCATGAATCAATAAGTCTCACCTCTGACTGTTGTGTGTTTTCTGGCAGCTGATTTTGGCTTCTGCGCCCAGATCACCCCCGAACAGAGTAAGCGAAGTACCATGGTAGGCACACCGTACTGGATGGCCCCAGAGGTGGTCACTCGCAAGGCTTATGGACCTAAAGTGGACATCTGGTCTTTGGGCATCATGGCTATTGAGATGATTGAAGGAGAGCCTCCGTACCTCAATGAGAATCCACTGAGGGTAAGGGATTAAGGATACTGGATGTGGAACAGCAACATACTGAAAATGTACAACATGGACTCATTTAATATCTCAGTAGCGCTGAAAGTGCGTAGTTACACGTCATTCTTAAACGAATCGTTCATTTGATTCGGGAACAAGGCGTTGTCTTTGAGTGCATTAGCAGACTTGGGCTACGAATGAACCATGTAAATCCAAAGACTCTGCAGATGAACTGCAGGGTTCATTCATTATTCTTCTAACCCGCTTATTCCCTAATTCGGGGTCACGGGGTTCTTCTGGAGCCTATCTCAGCGCACAAAGGGCAAGAGGCATAGGTTCACCCTGGACAGGCCGCCAGTCTATTGCAGGGCACACATGGACAGACAACCACACACACTTTCTCCTCTGGGCAATTTAGAATCACCAATCAACTTAATGTTTTTGGACTGTGGGAGGAAACCTGAGTACCCGGAGAAAACCCATGCAAGCAGGGAGTACATGCGATGTATGACCCCTTGGCCAGGAACCGACCTCAGGACCTTCTTGTTGTGAGGCGATTGTCCCATCACGCCGCACCGTCCCAACTGCAGGGTTTTATCCTATTAAAGTGTCATGTGACCCCCAAATGACAGAGACAGGAGGTTTATAGTTGTCTTATTTTACATGTGATCAGCATTTGCATGCATCAGTTTGCTGAGGTAATTCGGCTATTACATACCATGGGATTTACCGAACTATCAGTAGTAGTTATGCTATGGTACTCATTTATAAAAATATCAATCTAAAGCTAATTTCTGTAGAACATGTCCATGTGCTGAAAAGAATTGATGCAATTAATACCGGGGATTTTTTTTTTGTGTGTAGGCCCTGTATCTCATTGCTACTAATGGAACTCCAGAGTTGCAGAACCCTGAGAAGCTGTCGTCAGTTTTCCGAGACTTCCTCAACCGCTGTTTAGAGATGGACGTGGAAAAAAGAGGTTCTGCCAAAGAGCTTCTACAGGTAGTAGCTTGTGTATGCGTGCGTGTGCGTGAACGTGGAAAACTTTATATTTACATTGAAAACATTTGGCAGACGCCCTCATCCACAGCGACTTACATTTGTCTCTTGGCTACAATATTTTGCAATAAGGGCCTAAGGGCCTACAGTAGTGGCTTGGTGGTGCTTGGATTCAAACCTGGATCTTTCTGGTATCGGTCCAACACTGCAACCAGTAACCCACTCCTTCCCCCAGAGAATATACATTTGGGAGTGTACTTGAGTCAAACTTCATTAAGTAAGTGACTGTGGTGCTTAACGTCAACACAGCTGGACACCAACAGAAAGAAATCTATTGATGAAATAACCTCGTTATTGGTTGGTTGACAGATGTTCATTCATTCGTTCATTTATCTTCTATGCGTAGTTATTCCCTAATCCGAGGTCACAGAGGTCAGCTTTAGCCTATCCCAGCTCTCTGAAAGGCAAAGTGCAGGAGGGATACACCCTGGTCAGGTTTCCAGTCCATCATGGACAATCCAACAACATGTACCTTAGGTTGATTTGGTGATTCTAAATTGCCCATAGGAGTGAGTGAGTGAGTGAGTGTAGAGCCTATCCCAGTGCACATGGGGCAAGAGGCAGGAATATACCCTGGACAGGTTTCCAGTCTGTCCATCGCAGGGCCACACATAAACGAACAACCATTCATACACACACTCACTCCTATGGGTTATTTTAGAATCGCCAATCAACCTAATGTATATGTTTTTGGCCTGTGGGAGGAAACCGGAGTACCTGAGGAAACCCACACAAGCGCAAGGACGACATACAAACTCTGCACAGACTCGAACTCGGGACCTTTTTGTTGTGAGACGGCTAAACTACGCCAAGTGCCGGCGTTTTATAGTAATATTCTAAACCATAAATATTTGAAGTTTGTTTTAAGAGTATGACATATGCTTCGGTTTCCTTTCTGCAGCATCAGTTCCTGAAAGTGGCCAAGCCTCTCTCGAGCCTGACGCCGCTAATCCTGGCAGCCAAAGAGGCCACCAAGAACAACCGCTAGCTCAGCAACCCTTCGAGCACAGTGCCATCTGTCTCCTTCTCTCTTCTTCTTCTACCCTTAAGTCCCACGGCACACCAGTTATATTTACCTGTCTGTTTGTTTGGGAGGAGGTGGGGTGTTTTGGACAGGGACTACAAAGAGTTTCTAATGTCAGGGACACACGGTGTGTGTTTGCGCATGTGCACGTGTACGTACTCGTCCAAACACTCCAGAACGATGGCATTGCTGTATATGAAGAATTTACTGGATGCGACAGTGATGCAACGCTGTGACAGTATTTAATTAACCCAATCTGTTGGGCTTCTGATTCGCTGTCCCTCTGTTCTTTTCGCCTATGTCTTTTTATTTGTGGTACTTTTATGACTCTTTTTTATGATTTTTTTTATCGATGTTTTTGTACGCCAATGTGTGAAGGACAGAACTCGATTGACGGACCTTGTAATACAAAATGCCGCTTTACTGCGTCCTTTTCACGGAAGAAGACGCGGGTACGGACCCTGCGGGGCGGCTGCTATTCACGCAGAATAAATGTTCACCGTTGACAGGAAAATCGTTTAAACACGGATGCTGTGCATGAAGAAAGCATTCTCTAGTCACAAACTTTAACCTTGATTCTTTTCCCTTCTGCGCTTTTAAAATCAGGATGTACATTTCTTATTAAAAAATCCAAACCAACTGTAGCAAATGGCGTTAATAATCATAATGTTCATTTATTTTGGCCTTTAAACTGTGACAAGAAACATGACATTACGAAGCCGATACAGATTTGCTTTCCCCCCCCCCCTCCCGATTCCCTGTTGCTAATAACAATAATAGATAAGAAAACAAACTCTTGTAGTGGATGAGCCATAAATTTTGTTCCTACGGTATTTTGATGACAGATTCTGATCTGAAGCTGAAGAAATAAACTGTACAAATGAAGTGCTGATGTCAAGGACTGACTCGCTTGCTTTTATCTGCAATTCTGAGAAATGAAGTGTGTGTGTGTGTGTGTGTGTGTGTGTGTGTGTGTGTGTGTGTGTGTGTGTGTATGGTTACGTTTGTGGATGCCATCGAACCTTGGTGCATATACACTATATTGCCAAAAGTTTGTGATCACCTGAGCATCACAATTACATGGGATTCACATTTTTACAATCGGATGAAACTCCAGTCTTCTAGTAAAACCTTCCAGTTCAATATTGTGTTTGAATGTCTCTTCATTCCGCTCCGAAAGGATTAGTAAGATCAGACACTAATGTCTGGTAAGGTCTGGGGTGGGTCAGTCACCATTCCAGTTCATCCCAAAAGGGTTCAGTGGTGGTAAGATCAGGACTTTAAATAAACAAACACTAGTGTTTTCTTCACTCTTATAATAACCTACTATGTGATAATGGAGCTCAGGGGTTTTGGGCTCAGTGTTGGAGTCTCTTAGTTCCAGTGAAGGAAGAGGAACCAAATATTTATCTGATGGTCAGGTGATTAAACACGTTTGGCAATATAGTGTATGTGTGACTTCCTGTTTTAACTGAATTTAAATTTAAGCAAAATTGTAAGAATTGTAAGGAGGTTTTTTGATTTATTGCTTTTAAAGAAGTTTATCACTAATAAATGACAAAGAGCTAAAAATAAACATCGTAAGAATTATACGGTACAAAGTTAAAAAAACAACCTAAAAAAGTTTAACCAAGTGGTCAACCAATATTATTATCTTCTTAGATCTGATGCTGATTATTTGCATGTTTAAGTGAATGATAACCGGAATGGGCGGCGCGGTGGCGTAGTGGATAGCACAGTCGCCTCACAACAAGAAGTTTGCATGTTCTCCCCCACCGGAATGGGCGATGCAGTGGCATAGTGGATAGCACAGTCACCTCACAACCCACAAAGTTTGCTTGCGTGGGTTTCCTCCGGTTGCTCCGGTTTCCTCCCGCAGTCCAAAAACGTGTAGATGAGGTGGATGGGTGATTGTAAATTGTCCATAGGAGTGAATGTGTGTGTGAAGGGTTGTTTGTCTATATGTTGCCATGAGATGGACTGGCGAACCCTCCAGGGTGTACCCCCGCCTCTCGTCCAATGTGTGCTTGGATAGGCGCAGCAGACCCCCGTGACCCCGAATTCGGGAATAAGCGGGTAAGAAGATAAATGAATAACTGGAATGCCAAAGCGATATTTATTTATATATCATATTATATATTTATATATATATATATACACACATGTATATA
>JAOTRA010000025.1:2152120-2162507 GCA_026260255.1 Pseudolaguvia tuberculata | reverse complement strand
TGATCTTACCACCAACTGAACCCCTTTGGGATGAACTGGAATGGTGACTGACCGTCCCCAGACCTCCTTACCTGACACATTAGTGTCTGATCTCACTAATACTGTTGGAGCTGAATGAAGAGATTCTCACATTCAAGCACTCAAGCACAACAGTACTAGAAGACCGGAGAATGGGACCATCTGGAAGAAGATGTTGAAAATCTAAATGTAATATTTTGTGCTTCCAACAGTTCCGGAATGACCTCAGACAGTTGTAATGGTCATTAATACTCCTGGCTATGTAGTCTGTCTCTCATGCACTTCCACAACCATCAACAGATGTTCTTCACTCAGTCATTGCTTGCAGTTCCTTCAGTGATGTTTTGTTGCTCTGTATTCAGATATGCTGATCGTGCGAAACAGATTCGTTGTAATGCGGTCATCAATGAAGACCCCAACAACCGATTGGTGCGTGAGCTGAAAGAGGAAGTGGCTCGTCTGAAGGATCTGCTGTATGCCCAAGGCCTTGGTGATATTATCGAGAGTGAGTCACTGCGATCTTAGATTATATTAATGTTTTATTTTTAGCAGCTGAATTTCCTAAAAGTGAACCTGCAGAACCCAGCGCGAATATAGACTTCAAATCAAGGCTTTGAGTACAGAAGATTCTACATCAGATTACATAACCAGATGGAGTCATATATTGTCTTAAGTATGAAGGATCATGGAAATATAATAATATGTGAGTCCTGGGTGTAGTATCGCTTTTTCACCAGTAATGGCGCAGGAGGCAGATTTTTGAGACTGATGTCTAGGAAAGTGGTGTTTTCTTCTTTTGAGGATCACGTAACGGACATATTGAACTATTGTTTATCGACACAAAGTCAGTCTGCGTTATGTAGTAAAAGCTTTGCCTACTAAAAAAACATAGGTTCTCATGTTCGAGACCAGAGAGGTCAGTTTGAAACAGGATCCTTTCATTATTTTTGGATTTTTTTCAGTGGAAAAGCTCAGCTCAGTTCCCATGTGGGCTCTGGCACCAGCCTTGGTGGGAACCCCAGAGACGTAGGGTTCTGGGCAGATTTTTAGAATATGTGGTATATTAAACCTAGGAAACATTGAAACGATGAAACATTGAATTCCTGGAATCTAAAAGGAACTAGAATATGACTATAAATTCCTGGAAACATACGAGTCTGGAAACAGAGGTACAAACCTTATCAAAAAGTTTCAGGACATACCCATGGATAGTGTTTTGATACCCCTTCGTGGAGTCATGTCGTAAAATCCTGGAACTGCATCAGACAAGGCAGACACCAACCAGAAGCAGAGAACCAAAACTTAATTGATCAGTGGCTAATGTCAGGATTTAGGGTGTCACGTGATTACATCAGAGGAATGCATCTTTCCACCTCTTTCTGTTTTCCTCAGCCTATCAAGTATCCGGTCCTGGAATACCTGCTCTCAAATGTGTGTATTTCTGCATCTTAGTGCCTTGCAGCTCAATAAAAACCATAGTAGAAGCTCAGAACCACCATGACCTCAGCTCAGTGGTGGTGGTGCTTCTGGGGCTCTCTGTTTTGAAATGTTAACATGCTTCCAGATCATATTTTATTCATTCTTTCAAGGCTTGAGAATTGGACGCTGACTTGGTTCTCTCTCTGTCTCTCTCTCTCTCTCTCTCTCTCTCTCTCTCTCTCTCTCTCTCTCTCTCTCTCTCTCTCTCTCTCTCTCTCTGTTTAAGCCTACGTTCACATTAAATTAATCTTGTGATATCCTGTCCAGATGTGGAGGTCTTATGGTTTCTCCTAATAAATATAACTACATCAAATTTCTGAATATAATTTTTAAAATGCTAGCGAGATTATCAGTGGGCAGTGGTGGCTCAAACTGTTAAGGGTTGCTGATTGATAGACCAGGAAGACCGGAGACCATTAAGCCCCACCATTGTTAGTCTGCCACTGTTTGGACCTTAAGCAAGACCATTAACCGTTCTTACACCAGGTACACTGTATCATAGCCGACTCTTCGCTTTGACCCCTGATTTTCCAATGGGGGAATGTAGAGACAAATCAAGACCATTACAGTGATGATAAATTGACCACCGGTCGCTTACCTTTGCTCCTCTCATAATACTTAGTGAAGTTTGGACTATAGTCAATGTCAAATGAGTACAGAATATCTCACTAGCTTTGTAGTCCACAAACCTGTAAGAGACATTAAACAATCGTTAGCTGATGAACTAAAAACTGTCCAATATGTTTGAATCTCTTAGTCCACTCGTTTCTGAATAATTCCTTATTCGATCTTATTTGTTAATGTGAACGTAGGATCTCTCCAGATGATCAGATATGAGCACATGACCAGCACTTGTCATTGTCCAGGCAGGGTAATGGTCTTACTGTATATGAATTTGAGGCGTACCTTTCAAGACTGACGCATTGTTCCCAGTCCCCTGGCCCTAAAGGACTGGAGGGTGTGTCCTGGTCTACATTGTCAATGTAGAGTCCTCAAATTTATGCAGATAGTTTGGCTTTGTTCTGGCAGTTTAATCAAATGCTGAAGCTTCATTTCATGATTTCGTTCACTCCTCCTCTTTTCTCTAGTTTCCTATGTCCATGTTTTACCCCCACTTTTTTTCTCACCTCCACAATTTCCTTTGTTTTTCCTGCCTGTTTTTCTTCTCCTATTATTGTCTCTGGACAGACTTGTCCAACTACAATCTAGTGTCTGGGCTATCAGTCAAATCTGTGATCTGTTTACAGTGACCAACGCAATGACGGGGATGAGTCCCTCTCCCTCTCTCTCGGCTCTCTCCAGCCGTGCTGCCTCCATCAGCAATTTACACGACCGGATCATATTCACCCCCGGCAGTGAGGAAGCCATCGAGAGACTTAAGGTATGAAACAATCTTTTTAATTGATAAATTATTAGATCAAATGATAGGCGGTTGGGCGGCGTGGTGGCGTAGTGGCTAGCACAGTCGCCTCACAACAAGAAGGTCCCGAGGTCGAATCCCGGGCCGGGATTTTTCTGTGCGGAGTTCTCCCCGCGCTTGCGTGGGTTACCTCCGGGTGCTCCGGTTTCCTCCACAGTCCAAAAACATGTAGATGAGGTGGATGGGTGATTATAAATTGTCCATAGGAGTGAATGTGTGTGTGAATAGTTGTTTGTCTATGTGTTGCCCTGAGATGGACTGGAGACCCGTCCAGGGTGTAACCCAGCCTCTCGCCCTATGTGTGCTGGGATAGGCGCAGCAGACCCCCGTGACCCGGATTCGGGAATAAGCGGGTAAGAAGATGGATGGATAAAATTCTTATTGAAGAACTCTAATAAGAAATCACTGTTGTGGGCCTACAGATCACATGACAAAATTAATTTTCACAATACCTTAAGGTGTTGGACTAATACCAGAAAGACCAGGGTTTGATTCCAACCTCCACCATGCAACCATTGTGGGCCCTTGAGCAAGGCTATTAACCCAGAATTGAAGCTTTAATTGGAAAGAAAAGCCTCGGTTATGCAGCTTTAATGACAGCTGACGTAGTGTCCTAATATAGCACATCCAAATTAGACAAATTTTATTATATTTGTTTTTTTTTGTTAACAAAACAAAGGGATTATTTTTCGCATCTACAGCACGACATTGCTACTCTTCCAAGTTCTTTCACTTCATCCACTGTTTACACAAGATTTATTATCAGTTCCACCTGTAACTGCTCCTTCAGGATATTCTTCCACTCTCTTTTTTTTTTTTTTCCTTGGTCATACAATCTTCCTATTCAAATATTTTAAGCAAAGGAGTAGCTCAAGTTTTTAATGTCAGCTGTCTGTTTCAGATGATGGTCGTCTGTTTGGTTTTGTAAGGATCACAACAGGAGATGCTATGAGCAAACGGGTCAAGTTTACCCTCATTACCTGGATTGGGGAAAATGTGAGTGGACTTCAGAGGGCTAAGATCAGCACTGACAAATCTTTGGTGAAAGACGTGTGTCAGGTGGGATTCCTCTCCGTATTTTTATTCTGAATAAAAATCACTAATTACAGATTCAGTGAATTTAGGAACATCATAGTTATGACTTTTTTGTTGTTGTTGATGCAGAACTTTGCAAAAGAGTTTATGGTGAGCGATATTCGGGAGCTGGAGGAAGACTACATACGAAATGAGCTGAAGAAGGCTGGTGGTGCCAACTATGATGCTCAAGCAGAATAGATTTGAACAGGGTGCACACATAGGAATGGGGTAGGGGAGGTCATTGAAACTGGGTGAAAGCTTAGAGGAAATTGTTCATCTCGTATTCTTCTCAATCACCTATATAAGCACATACACACACACACACACACACACACACACACACACACATACACACACATATTTTAATACATGTTCTAATGTGGTCCTGATTGGTTTATATGCTGTACGGTGCATCATCTCACACTCATCCTGAGTGCAGATTTTGTTTTTGTGTTTTGTATAACATCTAGAACTAGATTTTTAGTCGAAAGAGTTGTTTCGTTGTCAGTCGGACCTTCTAGAATTTTCTAGAAGAATGAATTTTCTTTCAACTCACACATTATTTCTGTCAATGTTCTTCTGTATTTAAATGCAGACCACTGTGTTTAAGACCTTAATCTCCCATGGAGAGAGTTGCATCACTGGATGTATGCGTTAAGTCTGTATGTTTGCAGACGCTGCACTGTGACTCACTCGGCTCCAGGTGATTTTGGGGGTTTTCAAACACCTTATAACCCTGGAAAGCAGTTTCATTGTACAGGCTGTTGTGATGTCAAGCAGTCTGACTGTGAAGCATCCTTTTTTTCCCTCTGATGTAGCCTTTCTTTAAGTCATTTAAAATGGAATTAAGAATTTTTTTTTTTGTTAAACAAAATTATGCAGCATTTGGGTTTTAAAAATGTATGTCAATAAAGAAAGAACCATGTCATGTACACAAACAATAGGAATCATTTCAAAATAAAATGTTTTTGGGTTGTTGTTTTTTTTTAGCAAAAATGTGTTCTGTTGTAATTATTTGCACTGTGCTTAAACAGAACTATGTGGAATGATGTCTCTGGTGTCTTTAAACCAGCTGAACATGAGTCTTCGCTGACAACATTCTGTCTTATATAATTGAAGCTGCTCATCACAGTGTCTTTCCACTCCACACTAACTGGCCTCGGGACTTTTAAGGGAGTCCCATGGGTCATCATGGTCAACAGTGTTGTCAAACTGAGAGCCAATCATAGACTCGAGCCAAGCTACTCTGCCCTTAACGTCGGTCAATATTCACCCCTCCTTTCCTCCACTTATCTGTCTCCTTTTTCTATCACTTTCTCCTCTTCCTCTTCCACTTTCCTATTTTGGGCATTTTTACCTTTATTGATAGGACAGAGGAATGACATGGGAGAGATAGAAAGGTGGGACTAAATAATGATTATACCACACCATGTGTGTGTGTGTGAATGGTTGTCTATGTGTTGCCCTGAGATGGACTGGTGACCCGTCCAGAGTGTACCCCCGCCTCTCGCTCTATGTGTTCTAGGATAGACACCAGTAGACCCCCGTGACCCCAAATTAGGGAAAAATTAATGAATGACTGGCAAATAAAAAGATGGCTAAAAAGTTTTAGCAATGGTACTACGGTACAGGTGGTCCTCTATGTCTGCTGGGACTACATTAATGTATATTGACTCAACAGTTCCATGCACATTCACAACAACCTTAAGTTAGTCTTGATGCCTCACAGAAGAGATTCCAGACTGATGCATGTCTGAACAGCTCTACGGCTCTTTTCACATGGGTTGCTGTTTGGTTTTGTTGAACCTTCTGTATGTGTGTGAGTGAGAGCGAGCGAGAGTGCAAGCTTAAACATTGCTTTGCATTTTGTTTACAAGTTTTGGATTCACAAGGAAGTCTCTGCTAGCTATTCTCCTCAGATCCTTCCTGCATTCCAGGGGCCTAGCAAATATTTCATGGCCCACACATTTCTGGAACTATGTGTTGCTCTTTTGTATGTGAGCGTGTATGTGTGTATATGTAAGTGTGTGTTTGCATGTGAATGTGCTGTTATATACTGTCGTCATCTGTTATCCTTGTCATTGTGTCACTGTAGAATAAAAGCTAGGGTTGACTCAAAGTTTGTGGATTAAAAAAAATGTCTGTCAACATATTGAGACAAACTAGTGGGAGGAGATTCAAATGACCACTGTGACATTGCCTGAGATCCCATACAAGGCTACTGTTGCCATGTACTTGTTATTGAAACTTGGATTCTCCATTCATAGTGTCAGTGGGGGATTTGCATGCATACAAACACATGCATTTACATGTAGTATGGCATGGCCAGCAGAAAGATGTTAAAACCTCTCCTTATAAGGTCAGGACACTCTCCTTATAAGCCGTGCCTTGCTGATTTAAAGGGCAGTCTGGTGTCAGAGGTTGTGTTAGATGCTGATTTGGTTTGGGCCTTTAGTTTCGAGTCAGAAAGAAGGTGGGGGGGTGGGTTCTGGAGGTAAGCAAGAGGAACATTGTGGTTGAGCAAACTCGAGACAGAATGAATCATTTCTCAATGCCTCTGTGATCATCAAGTCACTGGTGCCAAAACACCAACAATCCAACAACCTGCCACAGATCTAGATTGTCCACACATGAAATACTGTGGACAAACAATGCAGCTGACAGGTCCATTGGTCAATCCCAGCTGGAAATCTGTTTAAATGATAATTTGATCTCAAACCATGATGCAATTAAACTTGGTCGGCCAGGATTAAGAACAAGGTAATTCGTAACATACTAATCATTAAATATATATAAATCAACTTTGCCCTATAGAGATGTATATTGCCTTTAGTTTCAGTTTAAATGTCACTACACCCACATTCACACAGCTACGTCGCTGCTCGTGTAATAAACCTTTCATTCTTGTGTGTATGGATCAATGAGCTTAATAAAATAGCTATTCATTTATTGAATCTTCTTACAATTTTCGCATGTTAATAAAACATGAGATACGCTTCTATGTAAAAGGTTGCAACTATCATTTAAAAGGCCGTTTTAAAGGCCCTATGGGAATAAATCAAATTAATGGGCAAATTGATGGGCACTATGTAAATATTTTGGCGTCAGACTCTGAAGCAGGCTTATACTTTACATTAATGATAGTTTCTTTTACTTTTGTATGTATGAAAATGAGCCCTGCATTAGACTGGCAAACTGTCCATGGTGTAACCCTGCGTTTTGCCTTATGTGTGCTGGGATAGGTTTCAGTGGACCCACCCTGACCCCGAATTAGGGAATAAGCAGGTAAGAAAATGAATGAACGAATGAATGAATGAATGAATGAATGAATGATATAAAGGTGCAAGAGATACAACATACTGTTTTTTGTTCATGGCTCATCTAATGGCTAATTGAATTGCAATTAGCCATAACTTGACTTGTTTGACTTAAGGTCTGTACCTCAAAGCCGATATGCGCTGGGAAAGACTCCAGCAGAACCCTGTGACCCAAAATTATGGAATAAGCTTAATGACATGAATGAATGAATGAATGAATGAATGAATGAATGAATTTAAGATATTTTAAATAAAATCTGAGGCCTGGTTCCTCCCATAGACAGCAAAGGAACTACAATATTCAAGGCCCAGGAAAGTACAAACATCACCGAAAACAACCTACTGAAACTACAATGATTAAGTTGTGTTGTTGGTTTGATCTTTCATACATAGTCTCTGACTGAAAACAAGGGACAATGCATGTGCTCATTGTCATGGTCCTATCCTGAAAATATTTCCACACAAATAAAACATCTCATCCTGTTGAACCGTTGATATGATATTGATCATCTAAGTACCCTTGATCATGGTACTTACCATGCTGTCTATGGAGCCAAAGAGCCCTCAGAATGTTTTTTTATTCTGAAAATGAAAGAATGTCTGATGGGTTTGCAACAAAACTATGGCGAGTCATTATTGACAGAATTTTTGTTTGGTTTGGAATATCCTGTTTTTTTTTCTTCAGTATTGTAATTTGTGTATTGTGAAGATAATATCACCTAAGAAAGGTTTGCAAGGCAAATGATTTGCCGGTTTTTGAACAAAAGATTTAGACATTTTTTTTCGACCTTCAGTCACACTAGTCATAACTATGTACCAAGTCAAAATGTACATCCAGACCGAGAATTTATGCTACAGAGCTCATATACAAATATAGAGAAAAATAGTTTAAAATAATTTATTATAGAGAAAAATACAATTTATTCAAGCTGATGGTGTGTTTCTATGTTCTAAAACCTTAAGTGGATAAGCTACTATACATTTACTGTTATCTCCACTGACAAGAAATCCAAGACAGCATCTTGTATACCTTCCATGTGTCTCACGTGTAGCTGGAGCATATCAGCACCTGTGCATGAATCTGCATATTTAATCGTCTTAAGATCTGTGTGTTCTACATGAATGAAATGTTCGTCATTTCCTGTACAACTGCAACATCAAAGACACTTTTACCATATACGGCAGTAAAGCAAATAGGGGCAGATGGTTTGAGAGTAAAAGACTAGTCTCGTGTTCCGACTTGCACCTTGTTGCTAGTGACTGCAAGGTTACCGTTTCTTTTATGAGCTCGTGTCCAAGTGCATAGCTGAAACAATGTGTTCTGTCTGTGCTTGTATGACACATGCCTAAAAAAAGAGGAACGAGGAGAACCGACCCACTCACTTAAGACACATAACACCCAAGAAGGAACCTACTTTACTGGTTAATGTATGACTTTCACATCAATATGTTAAAGGTTAATGCATTGTTAACACTATAATGTAGTAATGTTAGTGCTACTAAACCAAAACGAAGGTAATAGAAAGAACTTAAAATAACAAACAATCTAAAGAACACAGGCAGAAAGAGATTAAAAACAATATATTATCACTAGTTACATAAATATTCAATCATTCCTTCATCTTCTTACCCACTTATTCCCTAATTCAGGGTCACGGGGGTTTGCTGGAGCCTATCCCAGCGTACACAGGGCGAGAAGCAGGGGTACACCCTGGACAGCTCGCCAGTCCATCGCAGGGCAGTTTACATCAATATCTATAATATAATTCATTCACAGTGCCTTAGAATCTGTTGCTTTGAAATCAGTAGCAGTGCGAGGAAGTGTGAATAGTGAATAATATCTTATCTCCAGTTAAATAATTTGATTTGTTGCCTAATACAACATACATAGCTAGCGCTTAGACTGATGGGAATGTGGGCATGACTAAAAACAGGGTGTTACCCCCGCCTCTCGCCCTATGTGCGCTGGGATTGGCGTGCTTTGCATGCAATGTTATGTGCGGCTTTATATGCCTACTGTTGCATTTATTTACTGTATTTACTGTCTAACACTATTGTTTAACATTATAATAGCACCAAGCTGACACTCTGTTTTAATGTTTTACAAAAAAAAAGCTGAGATAAGAAAGAAATTAAAAAAAAAAAAAAGAAGAAAGAACTAAATGTCAGAGAGGGCGGTGTGGTGATAATGTTTCAAAAGCATGTTCTCCCCGCGCTTGTGTGGGTTCTCTCCGGGTACTTTGGTTTCTTCCCACAGTCCAAAAACATGTACATTAGGTTGATTAAATTGCTCATAGGAGTGAGTGAGTGTGAGTGTGTGTGTGTGTGATTGTTCATCTATGTGTGGCGACCTGTCCAGTGTACCCCTGCCCTATGTGCGCTGAGATAAGCTCTAGCAGACCCCTTTGACCCCGAATTAGGAAATAAGGTGCATTTATTATCCTGATTATATTCTTAATAGAGTTTCTATTTATTAGAAGATGAATTAATGAATAATGAGTTACATTCTCCTATTCTTGGTTATATTCAGTGTTACATGAGTCTGTTCCTGTTATCACATCTTATAGCAGCTTCTCTCTCTCTCTCTCTCTCTCTCTCTCTCTCTGGTTTCTATTTTCTCTCAGTCTACTGTGCTGTTTGTCACCATCACTCAGTATTTATATCATGGCTGTAATTAATGATATTAATCTTAATAAATGCCTTTTCTTTAAAAGAACCTCCCTCTCATTAAAGGTTTAAAGGTTGGCTTAAACTATTTGGAGATCATGTGGCTAATGTCATTTTTTTTGTAGGTTCTTACAGCGTTAAGCTCAGCCCATTGTTACGCCCAGCTCTCAGCCATAGCTCATGCCCTTAAAAGGCGCTTTTTCATCGCCTACTGGTTTAAGGAAAAGCGCTGCAAACTCGGTCCTGGTAAGATTGCCGGCACACGACTGCTCTCTACCGGTAGAGATAGAAAAATACACATAAATGACAAAAGAATTGTGCTTTCAAAAAGGAACATTCATTCATTCATTCATTCATTCATTCATTCATTCATTCATTCATTCATCTTCTTACCCGCTTATTCCCGAAT
>JAOTRA010000025.1:1953931-1968614 GCA_026260255.1 Pseudolaguvia tuberculata | reverse complement strand
TGCCTCTCGCCCTATGTGTGCTGGGATAGGCGCAGCAGACCCCCGTGACCCCGGATTTGGGAATAAGCGGGTAAGAATATGAATGAATGAATGAATGTTTTGCTTTGTAACTTTTCTGCACTGTTCTTTCTTGGCATCAAATAATGTGTACCTAAACATAATTGTACTTTTACACCCATAAAGGAGACAGAGCCACAGCAGATTCGAGTTTTTACGCTGGATGCCATTCCTAACGCAACCCTCCCATTTATCCGGGTTTGGGAACGACACTAAGGCTGCACTGACTTGTGCAACCCTAATGGCTGGAATTTACTAATACACCCATACACTATAGATAAATAATTAAATGTGCTGAAATCACTGAAATAATTATCAGAATCAGTTCAGACAGTGAACAGAATGAAAGTCATGTACTCTACAAAATAATTATGTATCTTGGGTGTTCCTGAAACTTATTATAAGTGTCTCATCTTCCTGTATTAAAACTTCAGCATTAAAGTTTTATTATCAAAATTAGATTTTGATATTTAGAAATTAGAATGGTGTTGATCTTGCCTTGAAAACTCAAAGATCCTTATTTATTTATACAGGGAGAATGGCTATGCTTGAACTGCCAGACTCATAGAGCTCTATCTGGTAATTTAGGAGACCTGGGACAAAATCCTAGACCACTGCCTACATTAGAATCAACAGCTTTACCCAAAGCTCGAGCAATCCAATTTCCAGATCATGTCCAGGACACTGAAATTTCTCATCTTAAATCTACAATTGAAGAACAAACAGTGGACTCGAATGTACAGGCTGTGGAATCTGTTCCTGTTCCTCTTGCTTCTATTCAGACTACAGATGATACACCTATTAAATCTGCTGATGATGAATGTAAACCTACAGATCCTACCGTAGAAGAGGAGAAATTGATAGCGGAAAACAGCCAACAGCAAATAAGCTCTCAGGAAGTTCTACAGAAGAAATCAGAAGACGTCATCGGAACACACGAGTTAAAAACTGAAGTTGTACAAACAATGGACAAGACAATAGATGAACCAATACAGACTTTACAGATAATAAAGCCAATCATTGAAACTTCCCTTGAATTTAAAGAGATGTGCGAAGTAGGCAATACGGTAATGTACAAAAACCCCATGTAAACTTGTATTACTTGTATTATATTTCCCAAATAACATTTGCCTATTTAACATACATACAAACATTTATTAACTAATAATTTTTTTTACAGGTAAAACTAGAAGAAGATTTTACATTTCCTGATATGCATAATGAAGGTCCTGTACTTGAGTTAAAAATAACTCCTAGTACACCCAGTGAGCAAGAAACCGAAGCTCTTTCAGTATCTCAAGACAAAACAAACAACTTGAAGGTTGATAAAAAACACCCTCAGGGAAATGATGTATTTTCAGTTTCACCTGAATCATACAGTTCCTCTGAGGAAGAGCTTAAAGAGATTCAGAGCGCTAGCAATTCTCAGTTTGAGGAAACAGAACTGGCTCCTATCAAAGAATCGTCTACAGTAGAATATTTCGATTCAGGCAATGAAGAAATCCTACACACACCACAAACACAAACAAAAGAAAAAGACTATCAATTTAGTGATGCAGATACTGAAAGTACTGAAAATGAGAGTGAACCATCCATCAATGAACCTAACATGCCTGAAGAAAATGCTAGTAGTTGTCTCTTGTCAGACGAAGGAACAAAGATCAGTCCGATCTATAAAACACTCAAAACTTCTTTCATGAATGATAAGGAAAAAGAAGAAATCACAGACATTAACAGCATGAGCCCTGTTTCTCTTCAACAGAATGTGGCTGTCAGTCAGAATTCGGAGGAAGAAAGTACAGCTGAAGATATGTCTAAAGATGGCGGCTCATCCAGTATGCAGGTATCCAACATTGTATCAGAAACCACATCACCTACATCGCTGTCATCACTTGGTGAAGAAAGTGATAGCAGTCCATATCACAAAGAGGACAAACAGTACCGAAAAGTTAAACACAGACAAGGTCAACTCCATCAAGCTGTAGAAAACTCCTCTGAGGAAGAAGGGAGTCTGAAGGAAGGAAACGAGGAAATAATGGAAGAAACTGATCAAAGACAATTTAAAAAAAAGGAAAAGAAACTCGGTAAAGGAAAAAAACAAGAGGAAGATTATTCACCAACTAAAAACTCTGAGACAGAAGGCATATCTCTTTGGTCAGTTCCAGAAATGAAAACATATGAGACAATTTCTTGCTCAAACTTGTCACCAAGCACAGAGTCAGAACAAGAAAATGTTGTCAGCCATCATCTTCCACCAACAGATGTAAGGACTGATGTTGCTGAGAAACAGTTAAAGAGTGCAGATGAGGCATATGAAGAAATGATGCAGAAAGCTCATGGATTTAAACTTATGACAAAGAAAATGACTCCACCTGATATTGAACCACTGTATGGAGGCATGCTGATAGAGGATTATGTTTACGAGTCACTGGTGGAGGAACCAGCAAAGGCTATGGCAATTGATTATAATACAACTCTAGATGATTTTTTGGCTATTCCAGAAGAAGTGAGAAGGCTTAGAACACCAGAAGAGGCCTATGAGGAGATGCAAAAGAATAGAGATCTTATGCTGAAATATCAAACCTTCGAACCTACAGAGGTAAACCAGACAGCTCACCATGGAGATACCACTCTAACCGACACTTGCTATGTAAATATATCAGAGTTCACACGGCACCAGGATGAAAGTTGGCAGTGGTATGCTGAAACAGCAAATGATGAAGTGCTGGGTAGTGAAAAAGAAGTTGTGACATCAGGAACAAGTCCTACACAATCAACTCCTCTATCACCTGTATCACCGTTGTCTTTATCTGAGCCTTTAGATGACTCTGCTGAAGTAATACAAATTCCCACAAGTGGGGAAGAGGATAATGACAAGGATGAATTTGCAGCTGAACCTATAGACTGTTCTATGGAGCCCTACAAAGCTGAGGAAACACCTTCAGAAGAGCAGGCAATTAAAAACATTCTCTATCCTATACCTGACCTAAAAATAACGCAGTGTTCATCAGGTGAGGAGGACACGGAGGAAGCAGTAAGCATTACAAAAGAACATGAAATGGTTATTATTAATGGTATTTCTCAGTATGATGAAAGATCCGAGGGAGATTTTGAATTTATAGACTCCTTAGTAGAGGTACAGTCAATAGAATCAGACCCCACATCTGTAATGTCTGATGTTACTGTATCAAAATCACCATTTGAACATGTATCTTTTTCTTCTTGGGGTTTACAAACATCTCCACTATCTCCACCAAGTACTCCTTTGGATTTAGCATCATTTCCCTCATGTCCTATAGATCAAACTGCAGAGCAAGAACGTATTCCGTCAGAAGCCTGCTTTTATGAAAGTTCAACAAGTTTTGAATCTGAATCTACACATATTCTAATCTCCATGGCCGATTTAGTAACAACGCCATTTGAGGTTTTAGAGAAATCTGCTGCCTTAACTGACATTCCTGTTGAAGAAACTGCATTCTTCTCCCAAATTGATGAATCTACACAAGAATCAGTCTCTGCAGCTTTATGTCTACACGCACATACCGCTGTTTTGGAATTATCAGACTCTGTGACTCTAGAACAAACAAAATCTTCTAAATCAACCAACGTGTCAGTTTTTAAACCCCCTCTAGACGCAAAACCTTTTTTCATCTCGGAGCATACCACAGACGCGACTATTGTTACAATACAAGGTGAAATATCACAGCCTGATTCTATTTTACAGACTGCACCAATAAATATTGTAGATTACTCTACATTCACTTCAACATCTACAAGACCTCCAGTGTCCACACTTGAACAAGTTACAGTTTCTGAAGAATTGAATCATATGTCAGTGTCTTTTACCCCAAATTTTACAACTACACCAGCTTACTTGTCGCAACCCCCAGTTCCATGCGTGCCTTCAACTCCTTTTGTTGTATTCTCTACATTGGATTGTCGTATTCAGGAACCATCTTTAGATCCCACACTTAAATATAATGAACAAGAACCTACATGCCCTGCTACTACTCCAGTGCCTGTTCCAATTACTGTTCAGTTACCAGAGAATAGGTCACTACCTTTAGAGTATTTAATTCATAACACTAACTTAATATCTAACCTATCATACAACCCTGCCTTAACCAGTACCTCATCAGAACTTGAAGAACCTATTTTTGCCCCAACTGCAGTATTAACATGCGGCTCGACAGAAACTTTAACTACAGTCCAAAGCATATCTATTGCACCATGTGTACCTTCCTCAATTATGGAACACAGCTATATTTGCTCAACTACACCAGAGACAACAAAACCAAGTAGTCCAGTCTATTCCTTCACACCACACCCACACGTTTCATCCATTAATTCTTCTGTAGATATGACAAATATTCATCCATCTGTGGAAATTCCTATTCCTTGTGTAGATGAAGAAAATGTACTTTTGGAATCAACAACAATCTATGAACCCCCTATTGTAGTTTCACAAACCAGTCTGTCTGCAGAGTTTGCTGCCGCAAAGTTGATTTCAACAATAAATTCAACTGTAGACTTGTCTTCTCAGTCAACTCATTCAATAGTTAAGGACACCAAGTCAAAAATAGGACAGACACCTATGGTCCATTCAAGTCTTCAGAAAGATACTCCTGGACAAGGTACTTTTATTGTGCCAAGTCCACCTTTTGTGAGTGTTTGTTCTGTTACCACTTCAGATCATTCCCCTATTGATACACAGAAAGCTAGTTTACCAATTGGCCTACCTACTGCGTTAACTCAACTTCCACCTCAAGTGACTATCTCCAGAGATAAAGCTGATAAACCAGTTATTCAATTTCCACCACCACCTTCAGCTTCACCACCAGCTCTACCACTTAATAATACACCTAATGCACATTTTATAGAACTGTCAGTAGCCCCCATTGCTACAGAATCTGATAAATCAGCAAAACAAATTGCCACCACAATACACAAATCTCCTCCCCCAGTCCCACCAAAACCATATACTCTACCGCGTGGCCTAGTGTTCACTAACAAATCAAAGGAAAGTGGTATCGCTGCAACTTTACCAAGAACAAGAGAACCTCCCAAAGCCCTGACATTGTCCTTGACTGCCCCCAGTGATATGAAACACAGTATTTCATCTCCAAAATCTCCATTATCTCCTAGATTTGCTAAAACTCTTGAAACATATGTAGTTATCACTTTGCCATCTGAACCAGGTTCACCAGTGGAAGGAGTTACAACTCAAGCGCCACTACATAAATCAACTACTATACCAAGTCCTAAGCAGCAGGACCATGCTATTTTATCAACAATTCTTAGTCAACCTATAATGTGCGCACCGTTAACCACAAATTCACAACTTGTAGTAGCATCCCCACCTATTTCTGCCCCTGTTATGACAGAACCATTTATTCTAGGTCAAACTGGGGATTCTGCCACAGATGTTACAAATAAAAAAGAAATAAATAGCACACCTACTATGGTTTCTCCAGCATCAAGTTCGACTTGCCCTGTTTTTGTGCCTCAATTAGAGACACTTATGCAACCAATCAAAAATGGAAATTATGAACAAAAAGATATCGACTCTGTACAACCGGCAAGCACAACAATACTTTCCGTATCCAGTGTTTCACCGGTTTTAAATATGGGAATTCCCGACATGAATATAAAACCACAAATGAATACTCTGCCTTCAGCGGTCTCAGGACCAGTCTCAAATGTAATATCAGTACCATGTTCAGTTGGACCAATCATTCATTTTGAGCCCCAACCAGGGACACATCCTGTGGTACCCATCAAAGACGACATTTTTGAGGTAAAATCGATGGTTCCAGTTGCATCACCAGACACACTGCATACAGTATCAGTTGTGGCTGAAATACCAGAACAAAAAACAAAAAAAGCCTTAACAATGATCTCTGCTACAGAGACATGTGCCATCCATATTTCAGCCCCACAATCCATTTGTCAGTCGGCACAGCCTGCTTTATTACTTATTCATGAAAAATCTGCAGAGTTGACACCAACATGCAACATTTCAGTAGACACTACTCCAACATCTTCAAGAAATAGTGCACATCTTATTGTGCAGGAACCTGATATGCAAATGCTTCATCAAGTTTATCCTCCAATAACAGCCACCAAGCTGCCAGTGACCACAGAATGTCTGGGTGCTCTAATATTGGACAGGAAAGAGGAGGCTAAATCCACAAAAAGCCCACCCGCTGATCAAAGTCAACATCACCATGGCTTTTTTAAATCAGAACAAATGGTACCTTCAAGGTTTTCATCAACATATATATCAACTGCACCAGTAACCTTTGCTCAGTTCAAAACATCAGTTGAGAGTCAAGAAATAAGAGAAACTGATAAAGTATTGTCTAGTATGAGCCAACTGCACTCTAAAAGCGCAAACACTGAACAACACCAAAGTGCATTACCTAATCTGCTGGCACAAGTTGTCACAACTGAAGTCCAGAGAACCACTACATTATCGGTTGTTCAGGAGAAGATACCTTTAGAATCTATTTTAGACCCTATGTACAGCCAAGAAGCACTTAAACATAGTAGAAAAACACATTGTATTGATGATGCTGTAGATCTCACAACATTAAAGATCAGTGTTTCAAAGACTGGCAACGGAATGGATCTGACAACCCCAGAGTCAAATTTGCAATTTTTATTAAATGTTCCTGGTCGACAAGTAACTGCTGTGAAGCCTGAAATCATAAACCTCAGTGCCAAGATAACTCCTGCTACAACACTTCCTATTGCTACGGACAGCATTACTATTGTGACTTGCTCTGCAGAAATCACATACAACAAAAACATAACAATTGACACACTCCCCAATTTACAATGTGTTCCTTCAAAGCCTCTTAAAACATACAAACCATTTGAACCCCTGGCACAAATAGTTTACAGACCAGTGAATTCACAACCAAGACCAACAACCAATACAGAAATGCCTATTAATCTATCTTGTGGACCTGCTCAAACCACAGCGTCTTCATTTTTACCTGTTACATTGGCACCAATCATCTGTTCTCTTTCTAATGTACCTATTGATATCGAACCTTTACCTGCTGGAGCTATTGATCTTTCAACATCAAAGCCAACGAGAACGATGCTAGCGCTTACTTCGTCCACTGGGGTGGTTACAAGTGTTGTTGAAGAGGAAGTGGCACCTGTAGATCTGACAGCAGGGAGGCGAACAGTGTGTTGTGACATCCTCTATAAGCTTCCATTTACAGGAAGTTGCAGAACACAGCCTCCAGTCAGCACAGCTGATAAACAATTCGGTTCAAGGAATTCTAACCAACCTCATAGCACATCCATAGGCCTTGAGGATCTCAGTAATGTAAAAACGTTTGGGTCTGACAGTGGAGTCAAACAAACCAATTTTATAAATGGATTCATCAGCCAGTTTGATGTACCAAATGGGGCAATTGATTTGACACCCAAACGTTCAAGAGGTTAGTCTTTTTCAGGTATTTTGAAGGTTTTCTTAAATATATGAACATACTTTGATTACTTTCATTCATTAGTTTTTTTCTTCTTCTTCTTCTTTTATACAGATGCATGCATGCGCCTTCATGTTCTCCCTCAGTGTTTTGGCTTTGCATCATGCTAGTATGACATATGATTGATGCATGCTCTTTGGGTTTCTCCTTGCAGTCATTTAAAAACTAAACTACATGCTTTAAGAATATATTCTATAAAAGACGGTTGGTTTATTAACTGGTGTATATTTTTAACCACTACAGATGAAGCCCTGGATTATTCAAAGACATCCATAGGGTCATTTTCTGGGGTAACCAGGACTCACTCTTCCCATGGAATAACATTAGAAAATATGACTTCTCTAAAATCATCAAAAGGAGTTGTTTACTCAACCGTTGCTCCACCCATTCCTTCATCATTTGCAATTACAACTCAGCCAGGCTCAATATTTGACACAACATGCAACAGTCTGACCAACAGAACAGAGCCATTTTCAACACAGATCAAGGCTTCACCATATGATCTAATGAATTCCACTGAACGTGATCAGTCAGTATTGTTGGAACCTGGCCAATCCAAAGATATGTTGTCTTCAGCTTTTGCCAATCTACTTCCATCAATATCAGCATTTCCAGAATTATACACTGATGCTACTCTTGAGGTAATTGCCGCCTCTTTGGATGCCTTGGTCTCACCAAGCTTACCCACTTTTGATGGAAGCAAGAGTCAACAGTACCAAGCTGAACATGAGTTTTTGCAATTAGAAAAACTGAAGCAGCTGTGCATGGCTGAGGAGCTTGAATGGGAAAGGCAGGAGATACAACGTTTCCGTGAGCAGGAACAGTTTATTGTTCAAAAGGAATTAGAGGAACTCCAGAGCATAAAACAACAGCTCTTAATGCAACAAGAAGAGGAACGCAAAGCTCACCTTGTCCTTCAACAAGAGACCTTTGCCCAGCAGCAACTACAACTTGAGCAAATTCAACTGCTACAAAAGCAACTACAGAAACAGTTACAGGAACAAAAAATATATCCATACAGCTTTGATGGCATATCTCAAACCACTAGCTCGGGTATTGTCCTGGACTCTAAGTATTCCAGAAAAGATCATGGACAGGACTGGCCAGTAAAAGACAACATTCTACCAAAAGTTACTGGCTCTTCAGGTATCCGAGATTGGCAAACTGATGGATTGTTGCATCACAGTTTGAGCACACCAAAATTAGAAGAAGAGGATCTTAAAGAAACAGAGAAACATAAACAGGATTCAGAGAAGCTATCTGCCATAACCAAGCATGTGTCAGACCAAAATATAGGGTTAAGTTATAAGAAAGTGAGTAGCAAATGTGTTCTTACTGACGAGGAGGAAGATTTGGAAAGAACTTATCCAGGGAGAAAACGGAGAAGTAGAAAAAGTGTAGACAGTTGCGTGCAAACTGATGATGAGGATCAGGATGAATGGGATGCTCCTGTCAGAAGCAGGCGCAGGTCTCGGTCAAGCAGATATGTAGATGGGGAAAAGGTTAAAGGCTCCAAAGTATCCAGCATTGCAATTCAAACTGTGGCTGAGATCTCAGTTCAAACAGATCATTCAGGAACTCTTAAGAGTTCTCCAGTTCGAGCTCAAGTAGAAACGACATTTGACTTGCACAGAGGGAGAGAAGTAGAGAGTGACTCAGATTTTCTATCCGATAAAGATAAGAAACATTCAACTCCTTTTCAAGTTGGTGTCAACACTCATTTAAAAGCAGATGGTATTAACATTTCTTCAGTACCAAAATCACCCAAGGTGTTGTACTCTCCAGTTTCACCTGTTTCTCCTGGAAAAGGAAGTCAGAAAATGCTAACAGCTGAACCACCAAGGCACCCAAGTAGCCCAAGATCACTGAGGGCCTCTCACAGATCTATGTCTGATCCCAAGTCTCTAAGCCCGACACCTGACGACAGAAATATTTACCAGTATTCAGATGCCAGTTTAGTAAGTACTGTTTTATATAAACTAATAGTTTGTATCATTTGTATATTAATAGTGTGTGCATATCAAAAGTCTCATATAGTATGCTGCAAAAAGAATTACTATAAATAACCAAAATATGTAGAATGTACATTAAACAGCTCAAATAAATAACGAAAGCCGTAATTAGCAGATAATAATATAAAAGTTAAACTGTTGATTCAATCTACAGAGCAAAGGTTCAAAGAATGTCACTCCAGTGGGCTCACACAGAAAAATTAAGCGCACCCTTCCTCATCCACCTCCAGATGAAGACACTACTGTTGGATCATTGGGCTACAGTACTGGTTCATCGCGGAGAAGGATGTGTAGAAATACTACCATGGCAAGAGCTAAAATTCTCCAAGATATTGACAAAGAATTGGATTTGGTTGAAAGAGAGTCTTCCAAACTCCGCAAGAAGCAAGCCGAACTGGATGAGGAAGAGAAAGAGATAGATGCCAAGCTAAGGTATCTTGAAATGGGTATTAATAGAAGGAAAGAGGTGTTATTAAAGGAGAGAGAAAAGCGGGAGAGAGCATATTTACAAGGTGTAGCAGAGGAGCGTGACTACATGTCTGATAGTGAGGTTAGTAACAATAGAGAGACACGAGGTAACAGTCATGGAATAGAACGACCAAGGACTGCCCCTCAATCAGAATTTGACCAGTTCATTCCACCACAGACCGAAGCTGATTCCCAGTATTCACAACTTGCATACTCGCATTACCAGTATGCCTCCCAAAGTGAATCCCCAGGTCCCTATTCCCAGCAAACCCTGTACCAACAACCATCGCTTTATCACCAACAGGTCTCTCCTTATCAGACCCAGTCTATGTATTCTTCAGTGCCCACACTTAGCCAAAAATCACAGCAACCAGATTATGACCATGCTTCGCAACTTCTCCTAATGCAACAGAAAAACAGACAAACTACTTTGTCTGACTTAGAGCCAAAGATAACAACTAATTATGAAGTTATCCGGAATCAGCCACTCCTAATTGTCCCCACAGAGAATGCATATGGGGTATCACACCTTTCAAACAAATACAACAGCCTAGACCTAAGGATTGGGCTTGAGGAAAGAGGTAGTATCGCTAGCAGTCCCATGTCCAGCATTTCAGCAGAGTCCTTCTATGCAGACATTGACCATCACAATATTAGAAACTATGTTATGATTGATGACATAGGTGAGCTCACCAAGGGGTCTAGAGGATTAGGCTCAAGCTTTAATGTTCCTGATAAGGATATCAGCAAAAGTGATCGGCTACTTCGTGCTGCTGACGTTCGCAGAGCACCAGATGTGACTGATTTTATTGGACCACTGCAGAGCACTTCAAGATTACATTCTTATGGTAAGCCAGAGGAGGACTCGATGGAGGAGCCATATGAATTAAAACTGTTAAAGCAGCAAATAAAACAAGAGTTCAGGAGAGGAGCCGACAGTCTGGAACAACTGACAGGTGTTCCTCACTACCTACACACTGATAGTTTTAAACATTTTCCTAAATCTGAAAAATATAGCATTGGAAGACTTACTTTAGAAAAGCAAGCTGCTAAGCAGCTTTCAGCATCAGTCCTTTACCAGAAACAACTGAAGAATAAAAGAACACTAATTGATCCAAAAATTACAAAGTTTTCCCCTATACAAGAGAGCAGGGACCTAGAACCTGATTACAGCAGTTTTTTATCTTCCACTGGAGGACTGTCAAGCAGAGCAAGGTTGCTTCAGGATGAAATTACTTTTGGCCTGAGGAAGAACCTAGCTGAGCAGCAGAAATACCTTGGTTCTACACTTAGTGCTAGTCTGGCTCATTCCCTGAATCTTGGTCACTCTTTCAATCTCAGCCCAAACGTAAGAACATCTGGGCAAGATGATGGCAATTCTCTGAGGTCAAGACCTTCTTCTAGGCCTTCCTCTGTATATGGCCTTGACTTATCCATCAAAAGGGACCTTTCTAGCTCTTCTCTAAGGTTAAAGTCAGATGGAGAAAACATAGATTCCCAGCATGGAATAGCAAGAGTAAAACCAACAAGCTTACCTATTAGCCAAAGCAGGGGTCGAATTCCGATTGTGGCACAGAACTCAGAAGAAGAGAGCCCGCTAAGCCCAGTTGGGCAACCCATGGGTATGGCAAGGGCATCTGCAGGTCCACTACCACCAATCTCTGCTGATTCCCGCGACCAATTTGGTTCCAGTCACTCTTTGCCAGAGGTTCAGCAGCATATGAGAGAAGAATCACGAACACGTGGCTACGATAGGGATGTAGCCTTCATTATGGATGACCTACAGGAAGCCATGTCAGACAGTGAAGGTAAATTTGTTGTACAACTTGACCATTATGTGGCATCTGCATGATAAAAGCATGGTATTTATATGCCTGGTTCTGTCTCCTAACTTCATATTTTTGACAACAGTTTGTACATTTTATTTACTTAAGTGCTCTAGTAGAGAATCATGTGTTTTTCTATATATATATTCTATATAAACATGTACCGTATTTACCGCACTATAAGGCGCACTGGATTATAAGGTGCTTCATTAATGAACAGGTTTATTTTCATATATTTTCTTACATAAGGCGCACCAGATTATAAGGTGCATTAATCAGCGGTGGATTTTTTAAGAAGTGCGCATCGAGATGTTTTGCACCGCATATGGACTGAACCAACCAGGACTAAACCAGGACTGATCCCAGGACTGATCCCAGGACTAAACCTGTTGGAATGAACTAGGACTAAACCTAGAGCTCGTGAAGCAGGCAAAATTTGCATTTAGTCCCATAGCGCAAGGGGTTCTGTGCCTGTATTTTCGCCTGCGGTCACAAGTCGTACTAAAAGATATTATAAAATTTTATTTTATTCATTTTTAACAAAATTTTGAGCACCTTGTACCACATAAAATTGGTTCGGCGCAACCAGAATTAATATATAAGGCACACTAGATTATAAGGTGCATTGTCGATTTTTGAGAAAATGGAAGGATGTAAAGTGTGCCTTATAGTCTAGAAAATTACGGTACCATATTTGTTCACTAATTAATTTACTGTATTCTGCATATTATAGAATTATTTTTAAACTAGCTGTTGGCTTTACTGGGCTTGGGGACTGTGTCAGGTAATGTATGATACCATGATTGGTAAGGTAACGAGACACCGCATCAGTTGCCATATCTACAGGGTCCCTACCCGTACTGCATGCAAGCTTATCGTAGCCCGTGTTTTTATATACACTTCCTGGCAAAAAGAAGTTTCCACCCAAAAAAGAAACCTCTACACTATAATTTTGCGTTGAACTGCCTTTAGCTTTCGATTTTGCGGTGGCATTGTTTTGTTAAGCTTCTGCAATGTCACAAGATTTATTTTGGGTTCTGCAATTGTGGGTTAAGGGCCTTGCTCAAGTGGTTGCTTGGTGAAGGTGGGTAACGAATCCCGGTCTTTCTGGTATCAGCTCAACACCTTATTCACTAAGCCATCACTTCCCAATATTTCCAACTAATGTTGCATTAATTTTTCAACAAGATCTTGCATTGATGATATTAGAGTCTGACTGCTGCTCCAAACCTTTCTTCTGAAAGATTCTCTATGATGGCCAATCCATGTAAAAAAAAAAAAGATGTCTCATGCTCCCTGAACCACTCTTTTACAAACAATTTGAGCCCAATGAATCCTGGCCTTGTCATCTTGGAATATGACCGTGCCATCAGGGAAGTAAAAATCCATTGATGGGAAAGCCTGGTCATTCAATATATTCAGGTAGTCGGCTGATCTGATGTGGGAAGTGGTAGCCTAGTGGTTAAGGTGTTGGACTAGTACCAGAAAGACCGGGGTTCGATTCCCACCTCCAAAAAGCAGCTACTGTGGGCCCTTGAGCAAGGTCCTTTACCCAAAATTGCTCAGTTGTAAAAAAGAGACCCAATGTAAGTCGCTCTGGATAAGAGCCTCTGCTGAATGACGAACTGGAACTGGAACTGATCTCATTCTATGAGTACAAACTGTTGCTGAACCGAAACCTTATCAACTGTTACATTCAGGTGACTTTTTTGAGCAGGCAGTGTTTTTTCTTGATACTTACTCATGTACGACAATAAGAAAACTGCCCAATTACTTAGATGTTTTATGCTTTGTGATATAAATGATATTAGATGGTAAAACTAGTGATGCAACTCCAGTGTTCTCATCATTTCTTATTGTAAAACAAAGTTGCAATCATGAAAGGGTTGTGACATTTAATGTTATTGTAATACTACTGAAGGATTAGAATATTTCTTTAATCACTCAATCCTAGCATTTTGAACTATATAAGGGTTTTTTTTTATTATTTTCATAAACAATCAATTAAATTGAATAGTCCAATAGTGGTTATAACATATTTTTACTAGTCCAAAAGTTATACATTTAAATAGCATATCATTTTACATTAGCTTACAAAAAAAGCTCTTTTGTAGTATTTTATCTTTGCCAATCTACTGAAATGCAATGCTTGTGTCACAGCAGGAGGTCCTAGCTGGAAAGTTGAAGGTGAGCGTAACAGCATTCAAAAATCCATTAAGTATAAATCAATTATTTCATGTGCATCATAGTCTTGGATAATAAGCATATCTCTGTGGTACACCTCAACAAACCCATCCTGGTCTTCATGCTCATAAACTCCAGTAGGTAGATCTGACATGACCCAGTCATAATAATAAATACATATGCATAGCAATATGCTTACATATGTGTTGTGCCATAAAAATGGCATGTTGGAATGCCAGATCTCTGTGTGTTCAGGTTTAGTTCAGTCCATTATATATAAGGTCATAATTTCATGCCATAATCAATGCATCCTCACACAATTAAGTGAAAGACATACTGGTAATGAAAAGTGTTACCTATAGGCAATGTATAGTCTACAATGTACTATAACAAATAATAAATGCTCTAGTACTAATTATAATACAGTATCTGGGCAGCGCGGTATTGTGGTTAGCATGGTCGCCTCACAACAAAAGGTCCCGGGTTCAATTCTCGGGCCAATCTGTGCGGAGTTTGCATGTTCTCTCCGCGCTTGTGTGGGTTTTCTCCAGGTGCTCCGGTTTCCTCCCACAGTTCAAAAACATGTAGATGAGGTGGATGGGTGATTGTAAATTGTCCATAGGAGTGAATG
>JAOTRA010000025.1:1837843-1852673 GCA_026260255.1 Pseudolaguvia tuberculata | reverse complement strand
TTCATTCATTCATTCATTCATTCACTCATTCATTCATTCATTCATTCATTCACTCATTCATTCATTCATTCATTCATCTACTTACCCCTAATTCGGGGTTACAGGGGTCTGCTGGTGCTGGTATCCCAGCGCACATAGGACGACAGGTGGAGGTACACCCTGGACACACACACACCTGTGGGCAATTTAGAATCATTAATCAATGGACTGTGGGTACCCGGAGTACCCAGAGAAATCCGGCACAAGCACAGGGAGAAAAGGCAAACGCCACAAGAAAGACCCATTGTCTGGGAATCAAACACGACTGATGACCGTGCTAACCATTACGCCACCATGCTGCCGCATTAAGCATTATTAGTATGGAAAATATTTTTAAAAGATTACCGGTGAAAATAGATGGAAAGATCATAAAAATACAGAGATTCTGGGTTGCCAGAATTAGGGTTTTTATTATAAAGTTATTGACTGTATGGTAATTTGTAAAATGTTCTTAGCCATTGTAATGTTTTGGCTATCCAACGAAGCGTATACACAGCCATCCAAGTGGTGTTCATTTTATTTTAGTAATCACTACCTTTAGGGTAGCCAGATTGAGACTTCCATAAGAGGCAGCAAGTGCTTTTGAAAAGAATACCAAACAGTACATAACAGATTCCATTAGATTTAATCACCTTTATCATAAACTGTAATTAACATTCATTATCACCCAGATGAGATTGGATTTCCTCTTGAGACTTTATTCTTCTCAAGGTTTCTTTCTACTTCATTTCAGAGGTTTTTTTTTCCTTGCCACAGTCACTACCAGCTTGTTTATTAGAACAACCTTACACATTTTTACTGTTACATTTCAGTACAGACAATGTCCATTGTTAAAAGCGCTAAACAAATAAAAAAAGAAGAAAAAAAAAAGAGAAAAAGAGAAAGTACAAACCTGGGTTTTCTTCAGATACTCCTGGTTTCCTACTATTGTCCAAAATATGTACCTTAGGTTGATTGGTGGTTCTATATTACCCATTAAAATGAGTCTGTGTGTGTGTGCCTGTGTGTGTGTGTGTGTGTGTGGGTGTGTGTGTGGGAGCGGAGGAGTTGTTTATCTATGTGTTGCCCTGTGATGGACTGATGACCTGTCCAGGGTGTACCCCTGCCTTTCATTCTATGTGCACTCGAATAGGCTCCAGCAGACCCCCGTGACCCTGAATTAGGGAATAAGTGGATTAGAAGATGAAAGTATGAATGAATGTAAAAAGACAAGAAGAAAGCTTCTCCTTTCGGCTGCTCCCGTTAGGGGTCGCCACAGCGGATCATTCTTCTCCACACTACCCTCTCCTCTACATCTGCCTCTTTCACCCCAACTACCTGCATATCTTCCTTCACCACATCCATAAACCTCCTCTTTGCTCTTCCTCTTTTCCTCCTGCCCGGGACCTCCATCCTCATCATTCTTCTACCAAAATAGACAAGAAGAAAGCAAAAACGTAAAAATACTTTGGAATGTTTTGTGTGTATATAAAACACAATTTTACAATCTGACACGAAGGTGAATCGTCTTCTTATGATATCTACACACTTCAATATCCGTATACACTCACGATTCATCTGTTGATATTTAGTCTGAAGCTAATTTTATTTGTTTCTCCACGGCCCCCTATGCACCCTGATCGCCCTGAAGTTTGTTTTGAAAGCATCTATTATGGAAGTGAATCAGTCCTAATAGTGCTGAAAGCAGTGTGCGTGCATGTGTATGTGCGTGTGTGTGGACTAAAACTTTCACAGATGTCCTTAGTCCTGCCTCATCAAAAGTTAATCACACAAACATGGGGCCGTAAGTCATATGCTTCCCTCAGGGCCAACACTGTTCAGAAGCTTGTGTGTGTGTGTGTGTGTGTGTGTGTGTGTGTTCGTACAGAGTGAGCCAAGAACAAATACACTCCGGACTGCTGTAGTGTGTAGGGCCACACACAGTACGGAGCCGGCCAGCTGTGAGCAAACATCCCAAGGCTTGAGTTTGTCACCCAATTTAGACTAGATCTAAAACTCAGGTGTACACTTTCCCATAGTGCAGCTCACAAAACTGGCCATCATCACAGCACTAATTAGGATTACGGACAGGTATTTAGGAACAAAGGAATTTTTTTTTTAGGCAGCTTATTAGCGATAGTCTACACCAGACTGCTAGTCAGAATTCCGATGATATGTATTATTGTATTTACTCAATGCTAAACACACTCCTGACTAATGATTGTGTACTCTACATTCCCGTGGAGAATTCAGAGCAAACGGCATCTCTACCATGCAGTGATTGAAACACTTTGTGGTAATAGAGCCATTAGAAAGACTCTGGTTTTAGCGGTTTTCTGTTGGGAGTTCATCTGTCTCGTGTGTAATCTGTAGTGGGGTAGTTTAAAATGCTCTGAAAATTCCACTTATTGCACAGGGAGAGACTAAAAAAACCATGCTTGGCCTAAACATTCTTTCTTAGCCAGACATTCAGGCTGACTGCAAAAGGTCTGTACTACATTGTTGTTGTTGTTGTTGTTGTTGTTTTGTTGTTTTTTTTTTTTACAGATTTTATTAGCCAAGAAGGCATCTGATGGACATTTAAAGCACTTTCGTTTTGTGCAGCATTATGTAATGTCATTGTCTCTCTTGCAAAACCACACAACTGTAAATCATTTATTTAAGAATGTTGTGTAAATGAATGAGTCTTGTTGTACGGTTTAGAGACAGTGGCGTTGTCAAAGACAGGAGGAGGAGGTGGAGCTGGAGGTAGCAGAGTGGAAGAGGTTGAGATTTTTATTGGGAGGGACGAGGATGGACAGGATTAGAAATGAGTTTATTAGAGAGACGGTGCACGTAGGATGTTTTGGAGACAAGGTGAGGGACACTAGGTTGAGATGGTTTGGACATACAGTATATTGGTAGAAGAATGCTGAGGATGGAGGTCCCGGGTAGGAGGAAAAGAGGAAGACCAAAGAGGATGTTTATGGATGTGGTGAAGGGAAGGCAGCTGAAAGGAAAAGAAGAAGAAGAGTGTAAATGAATGAGTCTATATCCTTATCCTCAAATCATTCATATTTACGTCAATCTGGAACGAGCATGAAACAATTCCACACATTCACGTCATTTGGCCAACGTCTTATTTTATTTATTTTATCTCGTTATTTATCTCATTTATACAACGGAGATATTTGAGTTTAACAGCCTTGCTCAGAACCCTAACAGTGGTAATAGTAGGGAAACCAACAACGTTACGGTTTAATAGTTCCACATCTTAACCACTAGCAAGCACTTCCCCAAACATACAACACTATAAAATCTGATCACTTACAACCAATCAAAGAATTTTTTTTTTTTACTTTGAAGCCATATGCATCATTCATTCATCTTCTTACCCGCTTATTCCCGAATCCAGGGTCACGGGCTCTGCTGCGCCTATCCCAGCACACATAGGGCGAGAGGCGGGGGTAAAATATTTGAAGAACCCAGAGGAAACCCATGCAAGCGCGGGTAGAACATGCAAACTCCGCACAGAAAGATCCCAGCTCGGGATTCGAACCCGGGACCTTGTTGTTGTGAGGCGACCATGCTATGCACTACGCCACTGCGCCGTCATATGCAGACATACTAAATGTAAAGCCTATTATCAGTCAATTTCAAAATGTTTTTGGACTATGGGAGGAAACCGGAGTACTTGGAGGAAACCTACACAAGCGCGGAGAGAACTTGAAAACTCCACACAGAAAGATCCCCGGCCCGGGAATTGAACCCTGGACCTTCTTGTTGTGAGTCGACCGAGTCCACTACGCCACCCTTCAACTGAATTAATTGACGGTAAATAAATTCAATGTGATTTTATCTGGGCTTGTGTTAGCTCAGTGGTAGGAATGTGTTGGAATGCTAATTGGAAGATTGGGGTTTCCTTTCTGTCACCACCAAGTTTCCACTAGGCCCCAGAGCAGAGCTCTTAACTCCCAACTTTTCAGATTTATAAAATAAATAATGGTTTTTGTACAAATCATCTACTTTAACCTGTTTGATTAACAATGACTTTTTACCAGACGATTTATTTCGACTAATAAAATTTAGCTTACAGTCGTTTTATAATAATTAAATTTCTTTAACTCTGGAGGCCAAAATGTAAGGACAAATGTTCTACTGAAGGCATACGCATACAGCTGTGAAATTTCCATAAGGTTGCCATAGTAAAGTTCAGAGCAATAAATAGCTCTAAAGGGTTTGCTGGAAAGTTTATATGCTTCTTCATACTTCTCAGTTACTTCAGGTAAGTGTTACTGGAGGACCAGTGTCAGACCGTCAGCTCCCTGGAGTCCAACAGACGACGACCAGCCGCTCCACACACTCCCACACAGGAAGCGATGTGTTTATTTAGAGGCTACTCTGTTTACTGTGCTAGAAGATTCTCCGTAGGAATGCGTCCTCGCAGCTGTGTTCATCACTTAGCATTTTAGCAAAATGTTTTACAAGGATATGGGGTTAGATATACTGTATGTATATAGAGTATTTAAAACATCACCACCATCTTTAAATGTACAAAATGACAAACACCAACTTATATGAACTTAGAAATATTTTATTTCTTTTTTTAACAATATGTTCCTATTGATTGGTAATAACGTATTTTTTTTGTAGGCAATATGGCTTCCATTTCAAGAACAAAACATCTTTATGTGTATATGAGAAAGTGGTAGTGCAGTGGTTAAGGTGTTGCAACATTATACGTCCACCACTGAGCTCCTATGCAAGGCGCTTTACCTTAATTGTTCAGTTGTATTAAAAAGATAAATGTCAGTTGTTGTTGGTGGCGCGGTGGCGTAGTGGATACACAACAAAACAAGAAGGTCCTGGGTTCGATTCCCGGGCCGGGGATCTTTCTGTGTAGAGTTTGCATGTTCTCCCTGCGCTTGCGTGGGTTTCCTACGGGTACTCCGGTTTCCTTCCACAATCCAAAAACATGTACGTTAGGTGGATTGGTGATTGTAAATTGTCCATAGGAGTGAATGTGTGTGTGTGTGTGTGTGTGTGTGTGTGTGTGTGTGTGTGTGTGTGTGTGTGTGTAACGGGGCGGTGAGTGCGGAGAAAAGAGCCGGACCCATAATGCAGTGAAGAGTGAAGTTTAATTAGAGTGAAGGGGTGCAGATATATATATATATATATATATATATACAGTGTGACACGTAACAAAATAAACAAAACACAAGGACACGAATACTACGAAAACACACAGTGGCATAAAATACAAGATGAGGAATATATATATATATATATATAGTTCAAGGTTCCCAAATACCCGAAGCAATAAGAGAGTCCAAAACACACTATAATCACGCCGTACATTCACAATAACCCACACCTGCGCTTAATGCACCTTAAATATTACCTAGTTGCCAGGACGACGACGCCAAACATGCAAGAAGCACATTGACGCTGAGTGGGGGCGGAGCCTCGTCCGCTGACGCCTGTGTGAGTGGTTGTTTGTCTATGTGTTGCCCTGCGACGGACTGGCGACTTGTCCAAGGTGTACCCCTGCCTTTTGCCCTATGTGAGCTGAGATAGGCACCAGCAGACCCCGTGACTCTGTATTAGGGAATAAGCGGGTAAGAAGATGAATGTCAGTTGTTCTGGGCAGGGGTAGCTGAGACTGCTGATTAAATTTCCATTTCCAGCACCACTGTAGTTGCCAATGCTGGGCCCCTGAGCAAGGCCCTTAACCTTTAACCATTTGCTCAGTTGTGTAAAATAGGTCAACGGAAGTAACTCTCGCCTTGTGATGGTGTACCCCCGCCTCTCGTCCTATGTGAGCTGGGATAGGAGCCAGAAGACCCCCATGACCCCGAATTATGGAATAACCCTAATAACCGCAAAGAAGATGAATGAATGAATGAATGAATGAAAGTAACTCTGGTTAAGAACGACTGCATGTGAAATGCAATGTAAAAATATCTGTAGTTTAAACACAGAAATATTGTATAAATGTGAAAAAAGAATGTTGAGCAACGTTTTCTGTTTCGTTTTCATGTTGAAATTTACCGTCACAATTTTTACATGTGTTTGCAAACTGCGTACATGTGAAAATAGTTTTGCACAGGAATTTTAATAAGCCAAGAACCTTCAACTATTTATAAACAAACCTTTTTCGTCGAGAGTTTGTATTATTATGTAAAACTTCTCTAATGTTACGTAAAGTTGCATTGCTAGCACGTGTTCAAGGTATTCATTTACCACAAATTCTTTTTAACAGCATGTCTGTAATTGGTATTGCATGTCGTTGAGACAAACAGGCAGTAAGTGCATTTGCGTGTTTCTGTGTTGGAAAGGTCAACCTAAGGTAATTTGTTGCAGATAAAACCTAATATACCAGACACAGGCACCACATCTGTATGGAACCTTCTCCAAAGCTGTGGTAAATCTATTAACACTCGAAAGGGTCTGATCTTTAGCTGTGGTTTTTTTTATATATATATATATATATATATTTCTCTTTTTTTTCCCTCCTGTTATTACTTCAATATTAATATTGATCTATTTATATATTTTTAAACGTCATTATGGAATGTGCTTTTTTTTTAGCTTCCTTTTAGTGAATAAAAAAAGAAAAGTTTTGAGCTTGTGGAAACAATTGGCTGCTCCCCATGAGGATTCCTTCATCCATCTAAATAATATATAAGGGAATGATCTGACACGTTCATTCAGACAAACCTATATTCATTCATTCATTCATTCATTCATTCATTCATTCATTCATTCATTCATTCATTCATTTTTTAACTCGCTTATTCCCTGGTGGTGGGGTCTGCTGGGACCTTTCCCAGTGCAAAGGTGAAAGGCAGGGGTAAACCCTGGACAGATTGCCAGTCTATTGCAGGGCCACACATACACTTTTTGTAGCGAGGCAAAATCTCATTTTATAAGGGCTTTGGGTTAATTGAGCATATGGGACCATTTAACGAGGGCCAGATGCACTCATCCTTCTTCAAATCTACATGCATGTTTTAGCATTAAATGCACTGATAATGCACAGATAATATCAAGATTTTTTTTTTATACCTAATGAACTCAAAAGCTGATGTGGTGGATAAATAGAATACAGTGCAAGCATCCTGGACGAATTGCACTGCAAGCCTACATCACATTCTGAAAGAAGTTAAAACCCAAATAGACAGTTGATTTGCCTCTCATACCCCAAAAATAAAATAAAGAAACCACAAACAAAAAACAACCCAAATTATAATAAAGTCAGTGCAGAATTTATTGCAACAAGATACTAAAAGAAACCCCATTAAATCACACAAATGATTCGAAACAAGATTAAAATGAAACAAACTTCAGCAAACTGCGAGGGCTAAGCCAATACCAGGCTAGGCTAAAGCACATCTACATCAATCCAAACCAGGAATTACAGCACAGAAAAAACTAAACAGAAAGCAAATATGAAACCTAAAAGCACAAAACAAAGTACAAAACCTCCTCTGTTGAAGCTGCTAGCCATGCAGGAATCTATGCAACAGAAAATGCATGAAATAACCAAGAGGCAGGAAGGACAGGCCAATCCACAAAGACTTCAAAGTACCTCTAGCAACAGAAAGGATAATAGGCTAAATGTATCTTATACAGAAAACTCAAAATATAGAAATTAGAATGGGCTATACATACCAAAGAACACAGACCAAATCCATCCAGCAGCCACCGCTCCAATGGCTCACATACTACTGTGGTAGCTTAACACTGTTCCACCAACTAACTCCAGGAACCCACAATGCTTCAGTGTACCAAAATAGAAGCAGTCGTCAACCGACTAAAGGTGCACGATGGGCAGAAAAAGGCCCATTTCAAAAACACAGTAAATAAATAGCAACCTAGCCACATTAGCAATCTAGCATCATACATAGCAACAACCACACAACACATGCCTCTCCCTCAGAGTAACACAACTCTAGAAGTGCAAGGCTACGTGTTACGCAACATCTGGCTACCTCATTTGTGCCCATATTTTCACTCCTCCCCCCCCCCCCCAATTTACCCAGGCTAGTTAACTAGGGGGAGTGTTCAATTAAGCAACCTGGAAGGCTCAACGCTTTCCACCACATCTGCCCTGATCTGATCCCGACTAAATATTTGTGATACATGTGCTGAGCAGTTTGCTCCTTACATACACCCGCTCGACGTCCAGCTGTCACCATAGGATCTCTGTGGCTTTGACCACCAGGATCTGCTATTTCTGCTTCTCAGCGAATAACTGTTTGGAGAACCCAACACTGGTCTTGGAATCATCAATATCCCTACCAGGGATAATAAGCCAATTTGTTTGAGGGACTTTTTGAAATACCTGGAGTTCAACATTTATTCCAATCCGGGCAGATGGCTCTCACTGTGCACTGGGAGGAAATCCTAGATCGAGTGCATAGTTTGATGAAACCTTTTAACTACCATATCCACTCCATCAGTCCAATTTTCTTCTTTCATTTTCCTTGTACTTCAACCAATGTTTTAATTACCTTCTCCTCACCTTCGCTAATTTGACAATTCAGTCCTGATTGCTTACATCACCCACCAGTGACACCAGTCCAGATTTGCAAAAGCTTCAGACCGTTTTTGCAAAGAAACGTTTTCCCTAGCGTATCAATGCAACTCCAGTTCTATAAAGGTTTACGGTATGTGTGAGATAATGTTCTGTTCTACTGTTGTCTTAACCTGTCTTAACCTGTAATAACCTGTATAGCCTGTATTTTAGAAATAAGAACAAAGAAATAAAGCCACTTTATTTTTCACATACATGATTATACCGAGTACAACACATAGTGAAAATGGTTTTCTTCGTATATCCCATCTTAGTAAGTCGAGGGTCAGAGCAGGGGTTGTACAGCGCCCCTGGACCAGGAAGGGTTAAGGGACCCAACAGTGGTGGACTTGAGCCCATGTTTTCCTTGGTGGCAGTATTGTGGCTTGAACCCAGGTCTTCCTTACATGTCATAGCCATGCAATATAACATAGGCAATGGTTACATGAATAAACAGTTAAATATTTGATCATACTCATGGTCTCATCCTTAATATTCACAATACATGTAATAGTCAAAAAGGATATTCCAAAAATATAGATAGATTTTATGTTGTTAGTATAATATACGTATTAAGTAACAAGTATAGTGAGATGATAATACTTGTAATAATGAGTAATATTAATAATACAAATCTCTAATTCTCCTAAAGAGTTGGGATACGGTAAGGTTTTTCTCACAACCGAGAATAATGACTCATTTATTCATTTTATAGTTTGTGTTTTGTAACACATGGTCTAAGTTAAAACATAAGGGCAAATTAATGTGCATATGTGTGCATGTTCCATACCAAACAAAACAAATTAAAAGCATAGTCACAATGTTAGGTTGAAATCAAAGCTGTAACGATGCAGCAGAAATACCTACCAGCTTTATATTAAGCAACATTCTAACATTTCACATGTAAAAGATGACAGGCTAGATTTCTTTCTTTCTTTCTTTTTTTTTTTTTTTTAAACAAGGAAACTGACTGACAGATCACACGATTATTGTTTATCACCAAATGTCATTTTTGGTTATGTCGCCAATCGTTTCCCAAACGCATGTCATTTATTAATTCAGCTACAGGCTTTGTTTTGCTTCGCAGCAAACCACAAACTTGTCATTTAGATTTCGGCAACTTGTGAAGTCACACTACACATCTGCTCGCAGTTATCAAGGCGTATAACAGTATGCAGACTGGACGCTCCTGACATGCGTGGTTTGTGTTATACAAAACTATGCAGTGGATTTAATAGGAAAGCAAAAGTACAGCTTATTTTCTTATTCTTAAAAACAAAGAAAGTATAAGACAGAGACATTGTCATTCATTTTTATTTGATATCTAGTTTCTAATTTATTGGTTCTGAGTGAAACAATGTGTAAAATTACAAAGTCTTCATTCGTTTTTTATATCTCTCTATCCTTCTCTCTGTCACACATTAGTCTCTTGAGGATGCTAGCCCTACTTTAAGGGTGGTCATAGTTTCAGTTTGTGACATCAGAGGATGCTGAGGCGTCATTACCGCAAGGCCCAGATGCCAGTGAAATAAACAGCCAAGCTGCTAACGACACTTATGCAAACACAGATAAAGGAAGCATGATAAACAGAAGCAAAACGCAATGGAAAATTGATACACAAAGACACACTTGGATAGAAAAGCAGCAACAGAATGTCTAGTAATATCAGCTTTAGACTGCAACTTCTAAACAGGACTAATGGTTTATACTGTTGATTATTTTGAAGAGAAGTTGAGTAAAGCAATAAAGGTATCCAGTGTCTTATCCAGTATTTATTTATTTATTTATTTTTGTTTTAGCCTGACTGAATCACAGTGGCTCTAAATGAGGAATCAGAAACTGGGTTTCTCCTGAGTCTTTAATAGATCAATTTTGGAAATCATTATTAGAATCAACATTCTACTATTATCTATCAAACACTACAAATGGAGTCTTTACCCGCAATAAGTGTTTCAATTTGGATACTATTATGTAAATATTTAAAAGTAATTTATAAAAAAAAAAAAACATTAAAAGGCTTGCTTAGCTTTCATTTGATATTTGATTTGGGTATTCTACCTTTTATCCACAATATAGCCCCACCACCAAGTCCACCAATGTTTGTTCCTTGAGCAAGACCCTTAACCCTTCCTGCTCCGGTGGTGCTGTACCATGACCCTGTACTCTGACCCCAATCTTCCAAGATGGGATATACAAAGAAAAAAAAAACATTTCACTATATATTTTAGTGTAATTAATCATGGAGGTGACAAATAAAAAGAATTTATTTATGAATTTATGAGTTTTGATACTAACATTAGGTGAGAAGTTTTATCAACTATAATAGTTTGTATTGACAAACCAACTGTGCAACTGTGTGTCTCCATTTCTGAGTGGGAGCAGATTGGAAAAACACAGCTGGTTGAGTGTATTGATGGGGTGTCCGCAAACTTTCGAACCAAATAGGGAATATTAGCTCAAAATACAGCTCTTACACAAAATAGGATGAATAAGAAATGGTTAACTTGCTGTGTCAAGATACCACATTAAAATTTATAAGCATTCTCCTATATTGACACAAAAATCCCTTTGAGGGTTTAGGTTGAACTCCTTCTTTGAGGGCATCTATCATCTTCTACTAAACAGCATGACTATATATATTGAGTCATCAGTGAAAATGACTGGCAATAAATTAACAAAATCGTTTCATTTATACTATAAATACAGCATGAAAAGATATAGATAATTTTTCACACATGGATTTTTCGAATTGTTATGTAACATTGATGGATGATTTCTGTTTGGTCTGTGTTCCTATGTTGGCAGTCATGAAAGACATGAAACAGGACATTTCATGACAGTAGATCAAACTACAACTCTCAACCTCAAGAGATCTTTCACTGTGGGGGAACACCCTTCATAAGATGGGGTTCTGGATTTAAAAAAAAAAAAAAAAAGAGGGGGAAGGGTGCACACAAGCAAATACCTGCAACTAAGAAAAAATGACACATTCGACAGATTAATTAAATGAGAAATTTAATTCAGCTTGATCTCAATCAAGAAGATTGAATCACCAATGAAGAGTCCGTTTTTTAGCCGAAACAAACACATTTGCTGCCCAGATGTTTAGAGAACAGTGCTCGGAACATGAATGATAAATGTTAGAAAGAATATTTAGGATAAAATATGTTTGCCTTGCATAGACAGGACTAATATACCTTCAGTTGTGTCACACCATGAAATCCAAACTTGCTATAAATGCTTATTAATATTTGTCCAAAAAAAAAAAAAAAAGATCAATCTTATTTTAGAAACAGGAAGCAAACATATCTGGACACTTGGACCTGATCCAGTTCTGTAGACTCCTCTGATTCCAGTCAAGACATTAAACAATGCTGTAAAGATTTTTGCTTTATTTTTGATGAACTTCCCGCTCCGGTTCAACAACCTCAACTGTTAAAGAGCAACTGGCCAGGAAATTGTGCCTGTGATAAAGGGGGGCTTTCCTCATCCTGGACGCTGGTATCGCTTTAACTGGCTGATGGAGTAAGAGGGGAGGGATAACGGCGCCGTGAAGGACTCGAGCGCGCGCATCATCATCATCATCATTATCATCATTATCCTCCTCATCATCACCACTACCAGCCTCCGTTCAGTGGACAGCAGCTCAGCTCCTGTCTGAGTTCCAGCGCGCAAAACAACGTCATTTTTTTCTCTCTCTAAGTAGCCTAGATCACAGCATACAACCGAATACACCATGTGGATTTATAAGGTTCTGCTATGTCTTTCTGCCCTACTATACTCGGGTAAGTTAGTTTGATGCTTGTATTTTTATTATTAATATTATTATTATCTATTGCCTTCATTAATTCAGGATAGATGGAATTCTTAACTCGGCTTGTTTCGCTCTTAAATCGCTGCGTAAAATGCGTAAAAACTTTTTTGCCCAGTGTCGCACTTTTAGCCTGAACACTTTTACTACATGTTTCGCAAGCTTTTAAAAGCTGTGTTTTGGTTTTCTTCGCTTTCCTACATCTGGATGTATGAGTCACAGAGCTGGGAATTAAAGAAGCAAGATGCGCTTATGTTTTGTCATGGAAGAGCTTAAGGTTCTGAACACATGGAGCTTCCTTCCATTCATGGCTCAGAGATGCAAAGTTACTATAATATTAGTATAATCAACGATCAGCGTGTTGATTGATTCATATCAGACCTCTCTACTTCTCTGGTGTGTGGGTGTGTGTGTGTGTGTGTGTGTGTGTGTGTGTGTGTGTGGTGTTGTGCTTTAACATCTCATAAAATAATAACCGTGCGTCTGTATGCGTTTAGATAGTGATATACTCAGTCCAAAAATGTGCTCTTGAGTTTTACCAAAATTTTAAATATTGATGGGCAAAGATTCAACCTTGATAGCAGAGGGAAAGTTGCCTGGAATAGTGTATTTTTCTTGCTCTCCTCTTTGCCAGGTTGCCTTATTTTCCATACAACATTTAAAGCAGGTTTGTGCTCAGAGACAGATCAGTCCAGAGTTCTTATCTTTGTATAGAAAAAAAAAACCCCACCTAGTCGTCTTTTAGCCCATTAAGGACTTGGATTGCGACCACATCCACCGATCTTAGACACTAGAGCTTGTTCATGCATGTGGAAGTTTGTCTCTGGTTCGGTTCTGAGAGAGTTCTGTTACCTGTTCAGTGAGGATTTGGCACATTTCCATGTGGCCCTAACAATGAATCTACTCAACCTGAGTCACTGTACTTAATCAGAAAATGATGGATATCCTTGCATCTTATTACTCAAGCTGGATTAATGTTGCACTAAAGCACACTGAATTGGCTCATATTCTGCTCTGGGCTTCCAATGTCTATTTTACTTAATCAGTCACAGCCTCGTTACTGTCAGGCTTGTTGTTACTATGAACTCTGCCCCTATGCAAGCTATAATCATATCATTATAATACTTAGATTAACTATTTAATGATCATTTTCTATGGAGTTTGAGGTTTTAAAATAAAATGTATATAACCTAAATCAAATTTATTTTATATGGCAGAAAGCAAGAGACATGCACTTCAGGACTACCAAAAGACTGATGGAGTTCGTTTAGTCGCCCCGCCTGACTCTTCATACATGATGAAAAGCAAGAAGATGAGCCTGGGGAAGTGTGTGCGCCGTTGTAGCCGCAGCCGAAAACTCCCATTCACCTGCAGGTATGGAAGCCTGTCAGGGTCATTAAATGCAGTTGACCTTATACAGTTTATGAATACAAAAGGGAGCATGTGCAGACTATACAGGGAACCACCTGCAGCCTTCCTATCGTCGGTTATGGAGGTCAGAGTGTGGATTTGATCAAGGCAAAAATATTTGTGACATGATGAAACACTGGCTAAAAGGAAAATGGATAGTCTGTGCCACTTTTTTGAAACGGGTAAGAGAAAAAAAAAGTGTAAAAAATAAACAAATAAAGCGTAAGCTGCACAGAGTGTGTGCTCAGAGGAAAAAGCTGGAAGCTACATCACCACTGAAAATGCATTATCAGCAAATCAAGTACTTCCTATTTTCATGTCTTGCCTAATAGCTCTTTTGCCTTTGCAAGATCGGCTAATATCAGCCATAGTTGGTAGGGACATTAGGCATGAACATGCCATCAGATTTAAAAGTAAAAATATTAGTGCCACAAAACCTATTGTCAGGGATGAAAACTTGCAACTGTTCTCAACGTTCCAACAGCTGGTTATCTTCTTTCTCCGTTGTTATCTTATAAACATTGTCTACGTTATGAAAACAAATGTATGAATGAATGAATACATTGATTTCCATGTAATCTTTATTTTCAGAGCTTTCATGTTTGATCAGAATGGCACAAAGTGCCATTTACTCTCCTTCGACAGCCTCACAGTGGGCGTCCATTCCGAGACGGACTTCAGCTTTGACCTATATGAAAAAAAAGGTACAAAAGCTTTCTTGCATTACAGTTGCTAAGCTGATGCCATAATTTGACAAGGAATTTAGTTCCATATGGTTTGATTAGTAACAAGCATCTGTTTCTGGTTTTTATGGGGGTCCTTTAAGCTTAAAACACATTTTCTTTCCCTTTTTTCAGTTTCTATAACTAACTGTCTAATGTATAGATACTATATTTATAAAGGCTTGCAACGTAATGGTAAAAATGGTTTATAACTAGATGACCTATATACACAGTGACAAGCATATGTCAGGAGATAATCACCAAAGTAAAATGAAATGACACAGCAGTGACAGCTTGTCTTGTGACCAAATC
>JAOTRA010000025.1:1402168-1413837 GCA_026260255.1 Pseudolaguvia tuberculata | reverse complement strand
TGTGTGTGTGTGTGTGTGTGTGTGTGTGTGTGTGTGTGTGTGTGTGTGTGTGTGTGTGTGTGTGTGTGTGTGCCCTGTCTTCATGGTGGCCTCGTCATGAAGGTGGTGTGAGTACCCAAAGCCATCTGTTAGACACGTGTTTTATTCTGTCCTCCCCTTACTTTTTCTCTCACATTGCCTCAGACTGTACTATGAGAATTACTCTAAACCCAGACTGGATGTACTGAGCAAAATCATTGCTATGGCAACACATTGGGATGTGGATTTGCTAGATTTCTTTAGGCTTCAGCCACTTAACTTACATTAAATATATTATTTATGTGTATGTGTGTGTGTGTGTGTGTAGCGGAGACACCAATTGAAGAATTTACCCCCACTCCTGCCTTCCCTGCATTGCAATACCTGGAGTCTGTTGATGTGGAAGGTGTGGCCTGGAGAGCAGGGTTAAGAACAGGTGACTTCCTTATTGAGGTAAGAGAGTGTTTATAATTGATCAACACATTAAACTTAAGGCAGTGGTTCCCAAACTGAAGAGCTGGACCACTGAGAGGGTGATGTTATAATAAGGGGGTGCAGATAGAAATGCACAAAAATCTTGACGGAGACATCTGGAATATTACAATTACAGCATTTGGTAGACGCCCTTATCCAGAGCGACTTAAAATTGAGCAATTGAGGGTTAAGGGCTTTGCTCACGGGCTCGAGGTGGTGGCTTGGTGGTGCTGGGAATCAAACCCGGCCTTTCTGGTATTAGTCCAACACCGTAACCACTTCCCTGACTAGGGAGTGAGTGGTGAGATAAGCTAAAATATGTTCCATGCAACCCAGCGGTGTCTAAATTTGGTCCTGGAGGGCAGGTGGCCTGCAGAATTTAGCTCCAACCCGAATCAAACACAGCTAGCTGTTAGATTAAAGTAACCACCTTTGGTCCAGGTGTTTAGGTATGGTTGGGGCTGAACGCTGCAGAAAACCAGCCGAATTTGGACACCCCGCTCTCGCCACTGTCACTGCAAGCTGTGACCCTACCCTCAGTATTCTGTTCTATGAATGTGTGTTCCATTGAGTTGCTTATGGTCCATGGGAGCCACTCATGTTTAAAGAACATGGCAATGGGAAATTTCCACTCAAATTTCCACTCAAAGAACATGGTAATGGGAAATTTCTAGAATACTTTTTCCTGTTGCAATAGTATTGTTAAACAACTGTTGAAAACAATGAATATATACAATAAAAGGTGGAGGCGGGCGGGGGTGTTGTTAGGGAAGTAAAATTATTTTATTCTGCAAAAACGTACCTGGCAGAAAATAAAAGTTTGGAATCACTGACTTAAGTCATGCTAGCTGATAGAAATTTGAACCATCCAAGACTGTAAGAAGATTAATCTGGGTTTTGCAGGTGAACGGGGTAAACGTAGTCAAGGTGGGCCATAAGCAAGTGGTGTCCCTTATACGGCAAGGTGGAAGCAATCTGCTGATGAAAGTGGTGTCGGTGGCACGTAAACCAGAAACTGAAGACGTGGTCAGAAAAAAGGGTGGGTACAGGTACACACTGCTGCTCCACATGTTCATGTGAAACACCTTGAGATCATTTACACATCATCCGTATTACCCGAACCCATAGTCAGTATCACACATATTACTGTTACTAAGAGTCCAGTTTACTGCTGGTTGCCATGGTTTCCCTGACAGAACCCAGCTAGTTTAGTGAATGTCTTCACATGCAGGAGGATAGTTGTTTGCAGCAACACACTAGTAATTACTTACAATTTCATCTTTATTCCTTTAAATGGCTCATGTTCTAAAACAATTCATAGCATTTATTTGGACCATTTATTAATTATTAATATGGCCGTAATGATAGGAACTGTAAACTAGATTATTATTTTATTTATAAAAAATGTTTATGCTCCATACAACATACAGTAAAAGGGTTGTTTTTTTATATCCCAACTTGAAAGGTGGGGCGCCTCACAACAAGAAGGTCCCGGGTTCGATTCCTGGGACAGTGATCTTTCTGTGCAGAGTTTGCATGTACTCCCTACGCTTGCGTGAGTTTCCTCCGGGTATTCTGGTTTCCTCCTACAGTCCAAAAACATGTAGATGAGGTGGATGGGTGACTGTAAATTGTCCATAGGAGTGAATGTGTGTGAATGGTTGTTTGTCTATGTGTTGCCCTGAAATGGGCTGGCGACCCATCCACGGTGTACCCCTGCCTCTCACTCTATGTGTGCTGGGATTGGCAACAGCAGACCCCTGTGACCACGAACTAGGGAATAAGCGGGTAAGAAGATGAATGAATGAATGAACTTGGAAGGTTGGGCTTCAGAGCACATGGTTAGCTATAATACAATTAAGGGTCTTGCTTAAGGACCCAACAGTAACAGACTTGGCAATGGTGGGACCTAAACCCAGGTCTTCTTGGTCTTCCTTGGCAGTGGTGGAGCTTGAACCCTGGTCTTCCTGGTCACAAGATCAACAACTCAGCACCTTAACCATTTGAGCCAACACTGATATATTACATCAACAAGAAATATATGACATCATTGAAATGTCTTTTTATTTATAGTAACCTCAATTTTACCTTAATTACACTAAAATAATGAATTCAAAGATAAAAATAAAAACTAATACAATCATCTGCTAATTTGCATAAACTTTATTGTGTCCCACAGGCCAGCTAGGAACTGATTTTTGATCAATTACAAAATTAGGCAGACGCTCTTATCCAGAGCAACTGAGCAATTGGGGGTTAAGGCCCTTGCTCAGGGGCTCACAATGGTGGCTTGGTAGTGCCGGGAATCGTATCCCGGTCTTTCTGGTATTAGTTTAACACCTTGACCACCAAGCCACCACTTTGTCACATGATTTGTGGTGTGTAAGAAAAGTCTGGTTAGCTTTTTGAGTTAGAATAATGGATAAGAAACAACAAAAGACAGAGTCCATGAAGGACTGTAGTGTTAGCGTCAGACATAAGAGCAAGATGGAGGAGTGACAGTGTTACTTAACAAGTGTCATGTTAGAAGGGAGCTTTGAATTAAGAACTGATGAGGTCTTTTCTCTTCTAGCAGCTATCATGACTCAGCAGGCCTCATCCATACGTATGTATACACAGACTGTTAATGACACTGAAGTTGGAGTAGTAACCCCCCCCCTTTCCAACCACCACCACCATCACCACCACCACAGACTCTATCAGCATTTTAGATAAAATGAAAAGAATAGTTTGATATTAGTTTGAAATTAGATGCAGTAGTTTTGTATCTTTTCTCTACTGATAAGACTAATCTATTCCGTATCCATGTAAACCATCCACGTTTTTCTCTGTAACTCCTACACACTTCTGACCCGTCGTTGACCTGTGCCTGTTTGTAGAGTCACACGGAACCAAAACAACCAATCAGATTTTTTTCTACTGGATATATTTAATTGGTGTATTAATCAATAGCAATGGTGTATTGGTGAATACATTATTTGCAGTATATTTTACGTATTCGTATTCAGAGGGCATCAGTGTATTACCCCCCACCACCACTTTTTCTCCATTAGACAATTAGAAACAGATGTATAGTACCTATGATAATAGGGTCTATTGTTGCTAATAATAGAAATAAGACATATAGAATTTGTTCTTATATATCAGAATATCAAGGTGAGAATGTAGCCAACTTACACATGTTGCATAACTATTAATGAAAGTTTTATAATTTATAAATATCGCGCAAACACACACACACACACACACACAAACACACACACACATACAGTTATTCTTGCAGTTTAGCTGCATCAACCCAGGCCTCGCTCCTGCCAGCGTTGCCATGGTTACTACAATGAACGTTAGAATTAAGCATTGCATCAAGCCTTAGTTTCTATCTCTCTCTCTCTCTCTCTCTCTCTCTCTCCCTCTCTATCACAATCTCTCTCTTACTTATACTTTCCTCTTTCTTCCTCTTGCGAGTACGATTTTTTTACGGAAGATAAGGAGTGGAGAAGCTGAAACTTTGTATCCATCTTTTTTTAATGCCGTTTTCTGCATCTTCACTGGATTTGCCTGATTAGGGCTGTGTGTTAGAGCACAGTGTTGGCAGTGTTACCTCAGCATGAGCATTGAGCTACAGGCAATTTATATTAAACAGGCAATGGGAGCATCCAGAGTGAAAGAAGGAACAAGAGAACAGGAATGAAAAACAGAAAGAATGACGGGATGTAAAAAAAGGAGTATATGTTCTTGCCGTTGGAATGTAACAGAGAGAAAGGTGGGAAACGATACAGCTCAAAGTCGGACTCAGACGAGGGGCCTAGCTGAGTGACCTGTGTGGTGTATTTGTGTGTGTATGTGTTTATATGGCTGTGAGAAGCATGAAGAAGTTTGCATCAGAGCGTAATGTAAATAAAGTGGCACGGACGCAGAAGGTGTCAAGTCTGGCTGAGCCGTGCGAGATAAAGGTGCACAAGAAGCGTTGGCAGTTGCAAGTAGGAAACAGGTGGGTGGCAATGCGCCACTACTCCTCATCCTCTCCCTGCCTTTCATCCACAGCACCACCGCCACCCAAGAGAGCACCCAGCACCACACTCACGCCAAGGTCCAAGAGCATGACTGCTGAGCTTGAGGAGCTGGGTAAGACATACACACATATGCATACTTAAATACTACTACTACTACACACACACACACACACACATATATATATATATATATATCCTTAAATCTATTGCCATATTATCTCTGTTTCTTTATCTCTCATTTATCTCTCTTTCTTTTGTTTGAATTCTACAGTGTCATCTTTTTCCCATTGCCATTTGGACTGTTCAAAACAGCAGCTGTCTCTTTTCCCTCAATCTGTCTTCTTATGCTAACAAACACTTTGCAGCATTTGACACAAAAAAAGTCATAAAATAAAATGAAAATATATGGATATAACAGTAATTATAAGTAAGTGGGTTTTAGTCATGTTTACCATTTATACTTTAAGACTTTTAAAAGAATTTGTAAATAGACCCAAATGAGCTTGATTTTCAGTTAAATATTATTTCACATGGATATAAATGTGTAATCACCGGTGACCCCAAATAATAAGCGGACAAGAAGCTGAATGAATGAATGAATGAATGAATGAATGAATGAATGAATGAATGTGTAATGCTTTATTTGCATGACTAGACTGCTATATATGACGCTACTAAGATCTAAATGGAGTTACATTTTAAACTTTCAAACATAAATCCAGACAGTTTCTATTTGTTCTGTCAGGTTCGAACACTGTAATTGGTTTGCACATGCTGCACATGTTGCTAGTTATCCATCAGTTTAAGAAAGATATCTTACATTTAAAATATGCGTTTCGTTCTCTACTATCTACTGCAAAACCGATTGTATCGACTGCTGTGGGAGTTTAATAGAAAAACCTTTTTGTTTATTCCCTGCAAAGCATCTGCAAGGAGACGGAGAGGAGGTAAGTTACATTACATTATTGACGTTGTTACGTTGTGTATTTGGTGTTACTGCTTGCATAACTACTACGGTTTTCAGAAAAGCAAAACAATTTTCAATGAACGGCATTAGGGCGGTGTGTTGGCATAGTGGCTAGCTCAGTCGCCTCACAGAAAGAAGGTTCTGGGGTTGATTCTCGGCGTCGTGGGTGTTTTTGTGCAGACTTTGCATGTTATCCCCACGCTTGCATGGGTTGTCGCTGCGTACTCCAGTTTCCACCTACAGTCCAAAAACATGTGCATTAGGTTGATTGGTGATTCAAATTGCCCATAGGCATGAGTGTAGGTGTATGTGGCCCAGCGATGGACTGGAGTTTACCCCCGCCTTTCGATGTGCGCTGACATAGGCTCCAGCAATTGTCCCCGAATTAGGCAATACGCTGGTTAGAAGATGAATAAATGAGTAGCCAGTATTATTCTTGAATGGCATGAATGGAAGTCTATCAGTTACTTTATTAAATAACGTTGGCTGCTGTGAATACAGCTGAAATAGGTGTGTCTTTATGTGTTTATACTCTGGTATATGTGGGTGTCTCTGTGTGCATGAACTTGTACAGAAAGGCTAGATGAAATATTGGCTGCTCAAGAATCTACAATGAGACCACAGGTGGAAGCAGACTACAGGGCAGCCACTGTAAAGCAACGACCAGCTAGCCGCCGGATTACACCAGCAGAAATCAGTGTAAGATTCTATACAGATATTTCCATTTATATTATAGAATAGCTTTAACATCTTTGTGTGCATGTGTAGTCTCTTTTTGAGCGGCAAGGTCTTGCTCTTCATGGTTCTCTTCATCCAGCACTGGAAAAAGCTCACATTCAACTGCCCAAAGGCATGTCCAGGACCAAGTCATTCGGTAATCGTCCCTATTTTATGGTTTATTATTTTTTCCTTGTTTTTTTGTTCACATGAGTGGTCTGTTTTTTAATCCTGTTAGTATCAATTGTCCAGTATGTGCTGAGAGAACCTTTTGATCTTCTGTTCTTGTTTGTATAGGAGCTACTGAGGAGGACAGACTGTCTGCACTGGCGGCAGAACACAGGTTCCCACGAAGCTCATCAATGACAGACACCTTAAGAGACAGTCACAGCATCCCTCCTCCACCTCAGACAGCACCACCTCCTCCACCGTCACTCTACTACCTGGACATGGGAACACCACCACCTTTTTGCCCACCCCCTCCTCCAGGTCGTGTTCATGACCATAGCCGTTCCAGCTTTAAGCCAGGCTCAGAGCCTCGATTGCATGGCCTACCCCAGACCATGTCTGCTGAACTGTATGAACCCCCACGCCACAGTGCCCACATGGACAGACAGAAAAAGGCCCGTTCCATGATTCTCTTGCATGACTCATCGCACCATCCTGTAGAGCCCACAGACATCCCACGGCCTGGCGCAGCTTCCACCCCACCAGAGAGAATCAAGCGCAAAGGACGTGTTATTGACAACCCTTACGCTAATGTTGGCCAGTTCAGTATAGGATTGTACTCCCCACAACCCAGCAAGCCACAGCGTAGGAAAAGCCCACTAGTAAAGCAGCTGCAGGTAGAGGATGCCCAAGAGCGAGCCTCACTGGCACTGGCTTCAGTCCACTCCAGAGAGCATTCACCTACAGGCCGACTAACAGCTCATCATACTAGCAGGGCAGAATACTACCAGCAGCAACTGTTAAAAGATCGCAGTCGAGCTCAAGCCGAAGGTCTGTTGCAGGGAAAAGGGCATTTTGCTGCTGCGATTGCCGGTGCTGTCAAGGACAGGGAGCAGCGTCTTGAAGACCGACGAAAATCCACAGTTTTTCTATCTGTTGGCACCATGGAAGGCAGTTCAGCCCCTCCGCTGGAGTCCCACTTACTCACACAGTCTCATTCTGTTGATGAACGCCTGCTCACTAGTGAACTTGGACAGTTGCCCCCTCCTGCCCTTGCACTGCGCCCCTCTTCAAGTGGCACAACTTTTATTCACCCACTGACAGGAAAGCCTCTTGACCCCAACTCCCCTTTGGCACTTGCGCTGGCCGCAAGGGAACGGGCTTTAACTTCACAGACCCAATCTCCTGCTAGTAGCCCTGAACCTAGGACTAAACATGAGGTTGCAGGTGGTGTACTGTTCATGGACACCCAGACCAAAGATCCTGGGGCTGAGCCAGAACTTGCATCACTTTCCTTCGGCCCTGGAGAAAAAAGAAGATACACATCCACTCTTACTAGTAAGATCTCTTGGGGTACACCAACAACCCCAAGAAAAGAAATAGAGATAGTAACAGAGAAAAAAGAGGAGAAGAGGCTAGAAGACAAGAAGAGCATGATCATCAGCATCATGGACACATCACAACATAAGACTGCAGGGCTTGTTATGGTTCATGCAACTAGTAATGGACAGGCAGTAGGGCTGGGTCCAGAAAATGTCTCCCCTCCTCCCAAAGGCATGGTTTCAGAGAGCCCAAAGCCTAAATTAGCTGAAATCAAGCAGACCAAGTCTCCCAGCCCAGAAACACCTTCCACACCAGCACCAACCCCTGCCACACCCTTGATTTCCAAAGCACCCACCAGTCCTTCGCTAGATAAAACACCCCAGGCATGCTCTGGGAGCCCATCTTCAGATAAAACCCTGGCCCAGGGAAGCTCAGAGGAAGATGTAGAGCCCTACTCAGTTAGCTTGCCACCTGCCATGCTGTCTTCTAGTGATGAGGAGACACGGGAGGAACTGCGCAAAATTGGTGTTGTTCCGCCACCAGATGAATTTGCAAATGGACTCTTAGTGAAGGCAACTACCCCGTCAACAGCCAAGATTGCATCCTCCTCAGAACCCCCTCCAGTCACAGCTACCACCCCTCCAAATAAAACCACTACAGCAGCGCAGGCCCCTGTCACCAGCGGCCCTTCAGCAGCCTCAGGGAAACCATCTGAGCCCCACCTGTGCCCAGAGTCTGCTGCTGACTCTGGAGTAGAGGAGGTGGACACTCGCAGCTCCAGCGATCACCATCTGGAGACCACGAGTACCATCTCCACTGTCTCCAGTATGTCCACCCTATCCTCAGAGAGTGGTGAGACCACTGACACCTACACATCCCATGCCGATGGCCAGACCTTCATTCTTGATAAGCCACCAGTGCCTCCAAAGCCAAAGCTCAAGTCTCAGCTCAGCAAGGGCCCTGTAACATTCAGGGACCCCTTGCTTAAACAGTCCTCAGATAGTGAGCTGCTCTCACAGCAGCATGCAGCAGCACTGGCTGCTGCCACGGGGACCTCTGGCCCAACAAGACCCCGCTACCTCTTCCACAGACGCTCCAAGCTATGGGGGGACCCCATAGAACCCCGTCCACTTGGAGGAGCAGAGGAAGGCAAACCCACTGTGATAAGTGAGCTCAGCTCCAGACTACAGCAGCTCAACAAGGACACATGCTCGCTCGGTGAAGAGCCACTTATAGGTTCACTTGACCCTGGACGCAAGTCACCTGTGGCTGGTGCCAGGTGAGTAGGGTGGTTAATAGTGAACAGCTTTGATTCACATATTATACTTGTTTTTGTAGAATGCTTAAATACATGATATTGACTTGATTGGACTGAACTTATTGAACATAATTAGAACAGATTTTAATGAGTACTCACAAAATAAAGCATTTCCTGGTAGCCCTTTGCTATTATTTTAAATGTCAAATAAAAAACATCAATAACAATCAGAGACTATAAAATAGAATATTTAAAATAAAAATCTTGTCCTACTTGAACATCCTATTTCAGATCTCTGTCACAGGTTTAAGCTTGTTGTTTATCTATGAATCCAAAAGCAGCTATACTGGCCTACAGGTATTTTAGAACTAAATCAATCCTCTGCTTATTTGTAGAAATGATGATGCAATGTATTCCATGCTCCATGCTGCAAATATTGCGCAGCTTTAACGGTGAATGGAGCAGTTTATTAATTTATATATTAAAAATTTTTTTAATCTTTCCCAAATATTACAAAAACTAGGACATACCTTACACCTTAAACCACAAAACTGACAAAGAAAGAAAGAACGCCTCTTGCCCTATGTACGCTGGGATAGGCTCCAGAAAACCCCTGTGACCTCGAATTAGGTAATAAGTCGGTAAGAAGATGAATGAATGAATGAATGAATGAATGAATGAATGAATGAATGATGCTTTTTGTTTTGGTTAATAGATGATGTTGACTGCTGTGGTATTTATCCTGACAAATTAAATTTTATGTATGCTGGATTTACAGTAATTTAAGGGTAATAATTTAATGTAAAATAATTATTGGTAAGCGGTAGCGAAGTGGTTAAATTGTTGGACTGCTAATTGGAAGAATGCTGGGACACTGAGCAAGCTCTTTAACCCCTACAAGATACTGTAAAGGTCTACCAGATACTGAAAATGACAATGTAATGCACTTTCCAGAGAGTGTAATCTTTCCAGAATAATGCAGTCAACACTATGGGGTGACTTGGTGGTTAACGTGTTGAACTCGATCAGGATTTCACCACCACCAAGCCATTACTACGGACCCTGACAAAAACATTTAACCCCCAATTGCTTAGTTAAAATTAGATAAATGTAAGTTGCTCTGGAGAAGGGCATCTATCTGTAAGTCGCTCTGGATAAGGGCATCAATCTGTAAGTTGCTCTGGATAAGGACATCAATCTCTAAGTCGCTCTGGATAAGGGCATCTATCTGTAAGTGGTTCTGGATAAGGCCATCTATCTCTAAGTTGCTCTGGATAAGGGCATCTATCTTTAAGTCGCTCTGGAGAAGGGCATCTATCTGTAAGTTGCTCTGGATAAGGGCATCTATCTGTAAGTTGCTCTGGATAAATGCATCTATCTGTAAGTCACGCTGGAGAAGGTCATCTATCTGTAAGTCGCTCTGGAGGAGGGCATCTATCTGTAAGTTGCTCTGGAGAAGGGCATCTATCTGTAAGTCGCTCTGGATAAGGGCATCTATCTTTAACTATCTCTGGAAAAGGGCATCTATCTGTAAGTCACTCTGGATAAGGGCATCTATCTGTAAGTCGCTCTGGAGAAGGGCATCTATCCGTAAGTCGCTCTGAATAAGGGCATCTATCCATAAGTCGCTCCGGAGAAGGGCATCTATCCGTAAGTCGCTCTGGAGAAGGGCATCTATCTGTAAGTCGCTCTGAAGAAGGGTATCTATCTGTAAGTCGCTCTGGATAAGGGCATCTATCTGTAAGTCGCTCTGGAGAAGGGCATCTATCTGTAAGTCGCTCTGAAGAAGGGTATCTATCTGTAAGTCGCTCTGGAGAAGGGCATCTATCTGTAAGTCGCTCTGAAGAAGGGTATCTATCTGTAAGTCTCTCTGGAGAAGGGTATCTATCTGTAAGTCACTCTGGAGAAGGGTATCTATCTGTAAGTCGCTCTGGAGAAGGGTATCTATCTGTAAGTCACTCTGGAGAAGGGTATCTATCTGTAAGTTGCTCTGGAGAAGGGCATCTATCTGTAAGTCACTCTGGAGAAGGGCATCTATCTGTAAGTCGCTCTGGAGAAGGGTACCTATCTGTAAGTTGCTCTGGAGAAGGGTATCTACCAAATAGTGTAAATGTTAATGTATATAATAAAAATCCAGCATAAATGTGACAGGATAAATTACAGCATACAGAAATTAGATGACATGACATGATTCTGAAATATATTCATTGTAATTTGTCAGTCATTCAACAGTACAATCGTTATATTTATTTTTATCTGGTCTGCTAACATTACTGAATAGTTTCATTATTGATTTCCTGATTTCATTATTTCATTGAAACATTGAGCCATTTTTCATCTTTCAACTGTTTGGGGGTTAGTCAATGAGCTGTAGATCAGGAGGGTACAACCTTTAGTAAAATGACTCAATGCAGATTCTCTGTAGAGACTCATTTAGTAATATGATAAATATGATTCCGGGTAATTCAGTTTCCTCCCACAATCTAACAACATGTACATTGGGTTGATTGGTGATTCTAAATTGCCCATAGGAGTGAATGTGTGTGCGAGTTGTTGTTTGTCTATGTGTGGCCCTGCAATGGACTGGCGATCTGTCCAGGGTGTAACCCTGCCTCTTGCCCTATGTGCGTTGGGAGAGGCTCCAGAAAAGCCCTGTGACTCCAAATTAGGGAATAAGCTGGTAAGAAGATGAATGAATGAATGAATGAATGAATGAATGAATGAATGAATG
>JAOTRA010000025.1:1371671-1387928 GCA_026260255.1 Pseudolaguvia tuberculata | reverse complement strand
GTGTGTGTGTGTGTGTGTGTGTGTGTGTGTGTGTGTGTGTGTGTGTGGTTGTTCGTCTATGTGTGCCCTGCGATGGATGAGTGACCTGTCCAGGGGGCACCCCTGCCTGTCATCCTATGTGCGCTGGGATAGGCTCCAACTGACCCCTGTGACCCTGTATTATGGAATAAACGAGTAAGAAAATGAATGAATGAATGGACTTGAAAGGCTTATACTAAAAATATACAGGGTATAATTAAAAAAAACATTTTTAGAAAGCCATATTTATTTATGTAATATGTTGTACGTGACTACCATTGTTCCTACACTACTGAAGAATACATTTAAGCACAGCCAGAGTGTAGAACTTGGTCTAAGCCCCTCCCTCATAGTTAGCGTCTTCGTCTCGGATTGGTCAGCCAAGGCGATGACGCGTTAATTAAGCGTCTAACTATGGTGCGAGTTATTGAAGCTTTTGTAAATGAATTGTGTGTGTGTGTAATTTCGCGAACTTGACTGTGATATCGAGCTTGAACCTGACGGTGTGATCCTCTAGTTTTACTTATCCTATGTTTTAGTTTCTCTTGCTAACGGCCTTATTTTCCCCTTACGTTCGTGTTGCGTGGCAACCGTCTACATTTACTTCCGCGTTTCAGTTTTGTGTTTTGCTTTTGTTACTCTGCCCCGTTATTTGAATAAAAGCACTTCACTGCATCATGGATCCCGACTCCCCCTCGGCTTTACACATGCCTTAGGGATACGTTCCTGTTTTTCCCTGAACCATGGTCTTCAAATGTTCCCAAACATAATAATCCAATGGGTCAAATCTGCGGATCTGAGAAAAGCTGAAAGCTTGTGGGACCCCCTGTTTACTTCACCTGTAGTTCATGTTATTATAAATGTGTGCTTTTTACTTTTATAAAAACAGATTTTCTCACCTTGTTCTGAGAAATTTTGCTGAGGTCTGACTCACTGAAACTCCGCTTGTACAAAAGCATGTTCCTCTTTCTTTCCAAAAACCCAAATGGCTCGTCCCATAAAGAGACAGATCCAAAAGAATCGGACCCATCCATCTGGACAGGTAAATAGCGCTGCAGGACCAGTACGCTTCTTACAGTTTGCTCTAATACCAAAATGGCTGCTTTATTTTCAAATTCCTGTCGAACCTCTTGGGGACTGGGTGTATCGTGGGCAAGGGCTGTTAGCAGGGTGCAGAGAAAATGTAAGATCTTCGGTGTGTGTGTAAAACGACGGGCTTCTTCTCCGTGTAAGAGCATAGCCTGCCGTTGAAGATACTGTGTCATACTGAATTGAAGACAATGGCACATGGTCAGTATTGGGTACTGAGCCAGTTGGTAGCCCAGGTGTCTTGAAAAGTCAAAGACCATGTTGATTTGGGCACGGGTCTGGATAGAGCAAGGTCTCTTTATCCGTACATAATGCACAGCTTCACTAGCACTGATCCTTAAAGTATAGATCAAGTAACATGCAATCAGCACTCCTGTAATGTAGAATATTTTAATTAGTTACTGTTTGAGGCAAGAATAGACATGTTAGAGGTTAATATGTGATCTTGCCTGTTCTGCCTAGTCCAGCATGACAGTGTACGGCCACTTTACCCTCCCGCACAGAAAAGGCCAAAACCTTAACCGCATTCAGAATCCCATCCAAAGAAGTCACGTCAAAATCAGCCATGCCAAAGTTATAAAAGAAAACTAAAAAGTCATAGATAATAAACCAAAATCAGCACATGGGGTCATTTTTATAAAAGTCTTCTTCTCCTTTCGGCTGCTCCCATTAAGAGTCACCACAGTGGATCACTCTTCTCCACACTAACCTGTCCTGTACATCTGCCTCTTTCACCCCAACTACCTGCATGTCTTCCCTCACCACATCCATAAACCTCCTCTTTGGTCTTCTTCTTTTCCTCCTACCCGCCACCTCCATCCTCACCATTCTCCTACCAATATACTGCATGTCCCTCCTCTAGACATGTCCAAACCATCTCAACCTATAGCCTCTCTCACCTTGTTTCCAAAAACATCCTACATACGCCGTCCCTCTAATAAACACATTTCTAGCTCTGTCCATCCTTGTCACACCCAATGAAAATCTCAATAATATTTTATAGAATTAAACCATCTAATCCGGTGCTCAGTGCACATATAATATGTGTGTTTATAAGACTGACTTTGATTCTCCATGAAGATCTGAGGTGAATAAGTGAATCCGCTGTCTGGATCCAGTTCTGAAGCGCAGTAAGCGTGTTCGCCTGGAATCTGCATATTAATGATGGATTTAATGTTCAACCTGTAGAAACATACAGTCGCTCACTCATGCATAAACTCATTTCATTACATCCTACACATAGCCGAGAAGAATCCATCCACTGTTTACACCCGCTTTTTCCTAATCAGGGTGACGCAGATCTGACATTAGGTGAATGGACAGGTCACCAGTGCATCATGAGGCCACACACACACTCACTCCTTTTAGACAATTTAGAATCACCTATCAGGTGTTTGGACTATAGGAGTACACAATGCTAACTAACAATGCTAACTAAGCCAAGGGCTAAGAAGAGAAAAAATCATTCAAGATTTTATGACAATTACGATAAAATGTCATATATATATATTAATAAGAAAACACAAAATTTATAAAGTTAGTTAACAATTGGCGACACAGTGGCGTAGTTGTTAGCACGGTTGCCTCATAACAAGAAGATCACGGGTTCAAGTCCCAGGACCGGGGGCTTTTCTGTGTGGAGTTTGCATGTTTTCTCCGGGTACTCCAACACAGTCCAAAAACATGTACATTAAGTCGATTTGTGAGTGGTTGTGTGGCCCTGTGATGGACTGGCAACCCGTCCGGGGTGTGCCCCTGCCTCTTGCCCTATGTGAGCTGGGATGGGCTTTAGCTGACCCCCATGACCCTGAATTATGGTAAGAAGATGAATGAATGAATGAATTATTATTATTACCCAGAAAATCAATTGCAGCTGTGAAAGAGAGAAAAACACTTACTTTTTAAACTGGTCTATTATGTCATATGCTTTAATGAGACTTGTACTTGGCCTTGCCATGGCAACAATGTCATCTGTCACCCTTAAACCATAATATACAATATAAATAGATATTATTTAAACATTTAAAATTATTTTAAGAAGTTGTTATAGATTCACAAAATGTAGGTTAACATATTTAAAGCATGAATACATTGAGTTGATATTTGCTTTAACCATGTGATAAAAATAGGATTCTCTATGCCTCACATTCTGAGAGACGAGGCTCACCAGCTAGAGAAAAGTCCTTTAACAGCCTGTTGGTTCGGTCTCCAGCACACTGGACTTTCATAGCGGCAATCTCTCCCCCCGCAGCCCAGCAAGCAGATGACCTTTGAGGGAATAACCTTTACCAGGGTTTCCCTAGCCTGGGAATATGAGGGTTTTGGCACTGGAATCATTAATGTTATACTAAAGAGAAATTATGAAGAGAGGATGGGAGAGTGGATGAAGATAAAATACTAGTTGTAAAACTATACTATAGGATTTAAAAGGGATATAAACTAAAGAGAAAACAAACAATGTTTTATTTCAGGCACAGAAAGATACATTCATTCATTCATTCATTCAATCAATCATTCATTTAACTTCTAACACGCTTATTCCTTAATTCGGGGTCACAGGGATCTGCTGAAGCCAAAATATACAGCTTGGTTGGAAGTAAATTTTAGGATTTTACATGTACTGCAATATTTAAGAGCATTTCTAACTAAAGAAACGTTAAAATATAATATAAACAATTGTCAATCAATAACCTACCTGTCTTTGGCCCTATCTGTGACCTGGGAATAGTCTACATGCATGTGGCTGAAATAATAGAATAAGTAAGTGTAATCCCACATCGGCATGCTGCGTAAGACTGACGTAGCTACAGAGCACTCTAATCCTTATTAACTGACATAAACCCTTTAGTGGACATACATTCATCACTCAGAGAGACATTTTGAATAAATCAATTAGACAATTGATTTATAGAACACGATCTGAACAGACATTTGATGATTATGAATGGGCATTAGGTTTTATTATTATTAAACAGTTACACACACTGGTGGCTTAAATGGTTAAGAAGCTGAGTTGTTGATTGGGATACGAAGGGTCCAAACTCCACTACTGTTAAAGAAGGCCAGGAAGACGTGTACAAACTCAACTATTACTAAGTCCACCACTGTTGGGTCCTTGAGTCATTGGGTCCCTTAACAACTTCTGCCGAGCTTGCCCTCTGACCCCCATCCTTTCAAGGTAGTATAAGAAAGTCACACTAACAGTATCACCAGTTACATCCTAAGTTCATGAGAATATTTGTTGTGCTTTTAGTAAAATTATTAATAATTTTTTTATCTCAAAATCATTACTTTTAATTGGTTATTAATATTTTTACATACAATTGATATAACGTAGGACTATAATATTTATATGATTTGTTTCGATAACGTTCCAAGTCATTTTGATCACTTCCGGTGATAACCGGAAATGACGGTGGACCGCGGAAATAAACAAATGTTCAAAAAGGTTTGATAATAAATGTAATATAAAGGTAGGAGTCTTCATTTGTAGTACAATTAATTTAATTTTTTTTTACAATTTAATTTTATAATTGAGTGTTTACCATGTGGTCAAATTAATGAACCTCTATTTAAATAGTTAGAGTTACAAGGGTACATTAATATTATTAGTGGCTGTAATGGACTGTTATTCGACTGACGCAGAAAGCAGTGATACTGTAGATGTGATTAATATAGCTGGAGAAAGGAAAGCTGGTAATCCGGCGATTACCATAAACCTTTGCGGATCCACCCCGTTACTGTGGAGGGCAGCTGATATTAGGAAGTGTAGGGAAGAGTTTGGGGTGGTCGGGCATCTGGTAGGATCTCTGGCCAGACAACCAAGGCAGAATGTTAGACTGGGAAGACCGCTGGAAATCCTGCAGGAAGAGGCTCGGCTGCTTGTGGAGTCTGGAAAAGCCACTGTTTTACGACATAAAGAGGTAACCACCAACTAAGAGGAAACGTTTCCACAACATTCCATAAGATAAAAAATGAAATCGAGTAAACATTCTAATCATTAGAATCTAATGGATGGATACATTGTTTACTTTATAGAAAGGAGGCTAGACAGGTATAAATAGATAGATAGGTAGATAGATAGATACATAGATAGATAGATCTATAAATAAAGATAATAAAATCTATCTCTGTGCAGTATGGTGGCGAAGTGGTTAGCACAGCCGCCTCACAACAAGAAGGTCCCAGGGCCAGGGATCTTTCTGTGCAAAGTCCCAGAATCCAAAGACATGTACGTTCGGTTGATTGGTGATTTTAAATTACCGATAGGGTGAATGTGTGTGTGAGTGGTTGCTTGTCTATGTGTGGCCTTGAGATGGACTGGCAACCTGTCCAGGGTGTATTCCCGCCTCACACCCTATGTGCTCCAGCGGACCCCGGGATCTCGAATTAGGGAATAAGAAAGTAAGCAAGGCAGAATGTTTGTGGCCACCCCAAGCCCATTCCCCTGCTGGTTGGTATGATCTACTCATTTAGATTTCTAAGGGGGATTTTACAGAAACAATAAGCCTCATTCTTTAATGAACAGATAATCTATACAGATTAATTTCTGTCTTCATTTTGTCTTTATTTTGTCTCTGCAGCTTTCTGAGACAAAGGAAAGTCGATTAAAGGCAGCTGAATTGTACAAAGCCAGACTGGAGCAGAGTTATGAGGAGCAGTGTGGTCTCGCCTTGGAGGGAAAAAAAGCTGTTCTACAGAGAGTAATGGATGAGAAAAAAAATGGTTATTGACTTATAATTACATGGAAAACATTTTTTATCTTACTGCTAATAATTCAGATTCTTAAAAACTATATGACAAGCATATAGAAAGAAACTTGACATTAATGAACTAGAGGGCAGGAGGAAAAAAGAAAGACCAAGGAGGAGGTGGTGAGTGAAGACATCCAGATAATCGGGGTGTAAGAAGCAGATGTAGAGGACAGGGTAGTATGGAGAAGAGTGATCCACCCTGGCGACAAATGACCAAGCAGTAACATCACAATTAGGACCATTATAGAGTTTTATTTTTCTACACTGAAATGATGGGTTAAACCTTAATGTATATTATATAACCATTATATAAGCTGGTTTGCCATATTATTAGTCTAGCATGGAGATCTGCTGAAGCCTAAACCAGCACACATAAGGCGAGAGGCAGGGGTGCACCCTGGACAGGTCACCAGTCTATTGCAGGACCACAAATAGATGAGTAACCATACTCGCTTTCACTCCTATGGGAAATTTCCAAGCACCAATCAACCTAATGTACGTTTTTGGACTGTGGTAGAAAACTGGAGTACACTGAGTAGAAAGCGTGGGGAGAATGTGCAAACTCCATACAGAAAGACTTGAAACCGGGAATTCCGAGACAATTGAAACCGGGAATTGCTGGCGAATACGCCACCTGTTATTTGCTATTTTCATTTTAAAGAATAAAGAAACCCTAACCCTCATCTTACAGATCATAAGGGGAACGAGGAGGCGGAGCAGGCTGTAAGAGAACGACTTAAATGTTTGGAAAAGAGTTTCACATTCCCCCGTTCTGCTTTGGCTGTCCAACTCTGTACCGCACGTGCTGGCTTCAGCCATTGTCCAGATGAACATGCGTTTCTGGCTGCTGATTGGCCAATGCCAAGAGACCAACGCTCCGAGACGAGGTTCCGGGTTTATAAGGATCTTAGGAGGAAAGGCTTCTACCTCACTGCAGCAGGAAAGTTTGGGGGAGATTATTTAGTGTATCCAGGTAAGATCGGTATTAACATCAGTTTTTACATGATTTTTCATGTGTTATTGTTTTAATATCCTCCTCCTTCACCAGGTGATCCTCTCCAATTTCACGCCCACTTCATTGCCCTTTGTTTACCTATGGATGAAAAGTTACCAGTCTATGATCTTCTTGTTATAGCCAGACTCGGATCTAATGTAAAGAAAACAGTGTTACTTTGTTCACCGTTGGATACGAGTGATGGTGAAAAGGAAACAGAAGAAGAGGTTGTGTATTCATCTTTGCAGTGGAGTGGTATGACATGAAGAATGATGAGAAACAGAGGATAATGTTATTCATTTCTAACACTTAATAAGATGGAATGGACCTGTTTCACACATTTACCACAAAATTAGATTTGGTTTATTTCCATTACTGAGCTTTTGTTTTAAAGACACAATTATTAAGCCAGTTAGACACATTTTAATAAAAACGTGGTTTTGCTGAGTATTTCTTTTACAAAGACATGAAATAACTGATAAGTTGATGTTTGTTTTCATAATAAATACCTACCTACATTTATTTGGTTGTTGAGTTTCTTTCTTCCCTATTTTGCAACAAAATAACATTACTATTAATTAAATATTATTAATATTATTAGCCATGCACATTCAAATGATGTAATTAAGGGGGCTATTATTCATTCATCTTCTAAGCCACTCATTTGGGACATGGGAGTCTGCTGGAGCCCATCCAGCAGAGGTACACCCTGGATACAGGCAGAGCATGCAAACTCTTTACAGAATGACCCCTTTTGAAGCGAGCATGCTAACCAGTGCACCGGTTAAGGCTATTATTTGTTTTTATTCTTATTTTAAGACAGAACCTAGATAACAATGCATTGTTTAGCCAAACATATGGACTTGTCACCATTGTTTTTGTTTGGTATGGATTGATAATCTCTTGGTGAGAACAGGCCAGGTTTCAGCTTATTCGTATATCAGAATGCTCCTTTACACAAAAACGGAAATGATTATATGATCTTATATAACAATCTCAATCACCTGCATCAGTAGTTGTAGTGTAGGGGTTAAGGTGTTTGACTGCTAATTTTATAATCAGGGTTTGATTCCCAGTACCATCAATCCATGTCACTACTGGGCCACTGATAAAGACCCTTAACAATCAATTATTTAATTGTCACTTAAACATCACTCTGGATAAAGTCATCTTCAGAATAGTATACATGTAATTATTGTTAGTAACAGAAAATTTGTTCATTCAGCTTATATTCCTTAATTGGGGGCTAAAGACCTCAGTTTTTCTGGTATCAGTCCAATGCATTAACTACTAAGCTATAGGGTACAACCTGAAAGGTTGGCAACCCATCCCACGGCCAGAGACTCACACTTACATTTTTACAGCATTTGTCATCTCTTTTGTTGGGGCTCAAGGTCCCAAGGTCACAGTAGTTGCTCGGTGGAGGTGGGAATTGAACCCCAGTCTTTCCGGTATTAGTCCAACACCTTAACCACTAAGCCACCACTTCCCACACTTACTCCTATGGGCAAGTTAGAATTATAAACCATGTAAAACGTGTCTTTTTTAGACTATAGGAAACCGGAGTATCCTACTTTCACATCAGGATTTTTGCTTTAGCTGAAAACCAATGAATTGGAGTTACTGAGCATTTAATTCTAAAACATCTAAACATCTTTCCCATATGCCTCCATTCTATAAAATTCCAATTCCAATTTATTTTCTCACATACAACATCTTATTAAGTTGGGGTTCAGAGGACAGGGTCAGTGATTGTACAGCAGGAAGGGCTAAGGGTCTTGTTCAGGGTCCAACAGTGGCAGACTTGAGCCCAGGTCTTCCTTGGCGGTGGCAGGGCTTGAACCCAGGTCTCTCAATCAACAACTCAGCACCTTAACCATTTGAGCCACCACTGCTCCTAATCACGCTTCATGCAACTAACATTAACTTAATTTAAACAGCTGGGCAACTGGAGTTGCGGGTCTTTGTTAATGGATCAGATGGTTGCAACTTGGTGGTGCTGGGAATCGAACCCACAAGCTTCTGGTTCGCAAGCCAACAGCTTAAGTAGTTACTACCACTTGTGTACTACCACTTTATCACATCCATGTTTCTTGGCATTTGTGGTTCAGTTTATTTAATAAGAGATAAAGACCCCGGATTCGGGAATAAGCGGGTAAGAAGATGAATGAATGAATAAAGATGGTCAAACGTCAGTAAATGACCTTGTCAGGAAAAAACTGGGTTCTTGTGTACAGCCGCTGATCCGAAATCTCGCGAGATCTTTACGACGCGGCCAAATCGCAGGCAGCGGAAAGAGAGGAAAAGAGAGGCATCTTAGGAAACTCATAGAATAACTCATCAAAATGTCCGGACGGTCAGTACGAGCGGAAACGCGAAGCCGTGCAAAAGATGATTTCAAAAAAGTCATGGCGGCGATCGAAAGGGTCCGTAGATGGTAAGCGGGACAATCGTGAAAAGATTAAGTTTCTTACTGTAAAAAAGCAACAGCTAAGCTAGTCAGGAAAACACAAACTTCAATGTGGCCTGTGGGCGGGGCGAAGTGTACGTATAATTGACAGTTTTACGTTCGAGTGACAACCAATAGACTGCCGACTCTTGACGGTTATGCAAAAATGGGCGTGTTTTCAGTGAACTGCAGTACTGTGTGTTTTTCAATGACAACCATGTGGGTGAGAAAGTAGAATTGTGAGTAATGTTCTCATGAAGAATAACATACATAAAAAACTAATAAATAACGTAAATATCTATTAACTTATATTGTTAATGTGTCAAACCTACACTTATGGCTAATGAAACTGTACATCAGGTTATGTGCTGGGTCATTCAATCATTCATTCATTCATTCATTCATCTATCTTCTTACTTTCTTATTCCCTGATTTGGGGACACTGGGATTTGCTGGAGCCTAGGGCGAGAGGCAGGGGTACACCCTAGACAGGTCACTAGTCCGCCGCAAGGCACACATAGACGAACAACCACTCACACACACTCACTCCTATATTGGAGGAAACCGAAGTACAGAATTCCCGGCAAGTGCGGTGAGAACATGCAAACTCCGCACAGAAAGATCCCCGGCCCGGGAATCGAACCCAGGAGCTTCCTGTTGTGAGGTGACTGTGCTAACCACTACGTCGCCACAGCGCACTGTGCTGGGACAAGAAGTTCTACTTATTGGAACTAAGTGGATCAAATTTGTATGATTTGTAGAAAAAGAATGTTATGAATAAGTAATCTGGTGGCTCATTTGTTTATAGCCCAGAGCATGGAAATAAGAGATATTCATTCTTTCATCATTCATCTTCTTTCCAGGACAGGTCACCAGTCCATTGTGTGAGTGGTTGTTCGTCTATGTGACTCCTAATTAGGGAATAAGTGGTTAAGAAAATGAATGAATGGATGAATTAATTTGTCAAGTCAGGTTTTATAATCTTACATAATTAATGTAACCTGTTGTTATGTCATATAGGGAAAAAAAGTGGGTGACCGTGGGTGACACATCTTTACGGATCTTTAAGTGGGTTCCTGTGTCCGAGACGAAGCAGGTAAAAGATTGAATTAAAAAAGGAAAGACTTTAATGAATGTGTGTTTATTTACATATTAGTATTTGTGTGTTTTGTAATTTTATCTCAGATATTTAAAGCTAAAGGTTCGGGAGGAGCATCGAGGGAATTAAAAGGCTTTCCTGCAAATGTGGTGCTGGAAAACGCTCGCTCGGTTTTACTGGATTTCCAAGGTAATTGAACTTAAAGTAGTTTATACAGAACTGTATTGTTCATATTATGACTCTATTAGTTGGTAAACATGTGTAGAGGAGGGACATGCAGTATACTGGTAGAAGAATGTTGAGGGTGGATGTGCTGGGCAGGAGGAAGACCAAGGAGGAGATTTATGGATGTGGGGAGGAAAGACATGCAGGTAGTTGGGGTGAAAGAGGCAGATATAGAGGACAGGGTAGTGTGGAGAAGAGTGATCCGCTGTGGCGACCCCTAATGGGAGCAGACGAAAGGAGAAGAAGAAGATTAGTTGGTAAACTAAAGGTCAGCCCATACAAACCTTCATTCATCTTCTATCGTCATACCTTAATTTTGCTTAACAGATGACAATAGTAATCAGAGTTTCCTGTCGGATGCGTACCAGTCAAATAATAAAGTGGACAGCAGTACGAACTCTAGTCCACAGCATGCCAGCGGGGCAGTGAGCCCTACACACGTACCCTACTTTCGCGCAGAAGACTCGCAACCACCTACCCTGGGACAAGTAGCCATGGAAGGTAAGTCGTGTCACTGTGTACAATTAATGTTCTACCAAATGTTTTTTAGAGATGTTATAGTATTTCTTTCTCTTATTTCGTTTACAGACCCAACAATGGCCAGAAGTGAAGTCACAGATGAACCCCCAACTCTAATAAAAGAGGATTTGCTGCCTTTGTCAGCTCAGGTAACATACAAATATTACCTTTATTAATAAGACATATTTTATATTTTTAGTATATTATAAAGTAACTATATATAAATCATAGAATGTTCTGATTCTGCGTGTCTTTATCACTGTTACAGGAGGATGAGGAAGTTGCACCGCCATTGAAAAGAGTTTGCACAGAATAACAATTTTATATTAAATAGTAAAAAGTATTGAGATTGTCATGATCGACAAAGCTCACCAGTGGGACTGAATTATTATTAGAATTTGATGATAAGAAATTAATGATATCATTTTCCAGGACTGGGGCGACGCAGTGGCGTCACAAGAAGAGGTTCGATTCCCGCGCCAGGGATCTTTCTGTGTGGAGTTTGCATGTTCTCCCTGCGCATTAGGTTGATTGATGATTCTAAATTGCCCATAGGAGTGAATGTGTGTGTGTGTGAGCGGTTGTTCGTCTATGTGTGCCCTGCGATGGACTGGTGACCAGGCTGTTCCTCTTGCATCACGCCCTAGGTGCCCTTGAATAAGCGAGTAAGAAGATAAATGAATGAATTTTCCAGGTCTAATTAAACACCAGAAGTCTACAAATGTCTGAAAAGGATTAAAATTTTATTTAAATTTTGTCCTGTTTTTTTTTTTTTTTTTTTTTTTTTACATATCTATTTTTTTTTTACATAATTTTTACCTTGAAGTATTTGGTTGAAAACAAATCTGTAAGTATTATATTTGCTGTAAATACTATGTTATGGGAGAGAACATTGTACCGGTATATTGTGTTAAAGTAAATTTCTGACAATTTAATACCTGCACCTCTGTATTGCATTTTTAAGCTGAAATGTAATTGCAATTACAAATGTAATTGTAATTGGCTGTTGTTTATTATTATTATTATTATTATTATTATTATTTTACTGCATTAAGCAAGACCTAAGTTGTTACCTCCGCTCAGGTTCCTGGAAGCATTAAATTGATATTTTAATATCTGAGATATTAAAAACAGGTTATAGCTAAAATATTAACATACTGTGTTGATTCTAGTTGTTCTCTATTATTATATTAAGCATTACAAAAATTCTAATTTTTACATTTTCAAGCGTTGCTTTAATAGTCTAATATAATTTTTTAGAAAATATATCATCTTAAAATAGAATATGCAAATAGTATTTGTGTGAACCTGAATGTTTAGTACAGTGTTCATTGGCTCATTAAACTTGGGCTCGGTGGTGTAGTGGTTAACATGGTTGTCTCACAACTAGAAGGTTGTGGGTTCGATTCCCAGCCCAGGTATCTTTTTGTGTGGAGTTTGCATGTTCTCACTGTGCTTGCGCGAGTTCAGGTTTCCTCTAACAGTCCAAAAACATGTACATTAGTTTGTTTGATGATTCCCCGTGACCCTGAATTAGGGAATAAGCGGCTAAGAAGACAAATGAATGAATGAATGAATGAATGAAACAGTTTTGTAGCTAACTTTTTAAATCATGTCCTGGTCCACTACGCCACCGCACCACCCAAAACTGTTTCAAAAACAGTATTTTATTTCAGTTCTGATTTCAATGATATTTTTCATACACTTTAACGGTTTAGGTCAATGAAAAATATTTTGATATTTAAATAAAATACTCTTAAATTTTCTGTATTAAATCTACCTTCCCATGTGTTAGGTGTATCTTTATAGCTTATAATTACACCATATGTAGCTTATAATAATAATAATTATATTATTATTTATTTTAAAATAACAAAATCGAAATTGATGAATGCACAATAGAATTGCACTACTGATCCAGTAGTGCTACCATCTGACCATTTGATTTAATTCGTTTACAGGTTACAAAATCTGGTCCTGGAAATTAACTACCAGTCCGCTTGTTAGCCAAGTACAGTTACAGTTACAGCATTTGGCAGACGCTAAGTATGTATGTTGTAGCCAACATATATGTACTCCTGACAGTGAGCGGTATTTCTGATGGTGCTTCTGATTAATCCTAACCTGACAGGATATTTAGCAGTCTTACTTAAAGTAAGGTATTGCCTTTTTTTTCCTAAAATGTATTTTGCAAAAGGTATATTTATTGTTTAATAAATATGTTTAACAATAAAACAAACAATAATAACTCTAGAAATTAATACAATCTAATACTATAAAATATACAGAATCCATCAATTTTTCAGTCCATCATAAACTTCTTCACTTCTTGACCTTGACTCTTCTACAGTATAAGTCTTCTTCTTTTTCTCCTTTTGGCTGCTCCCATTTGGGGGTATATCCTGTCCTCTACATACCTACTACTTGCATGTCTTCCCTCCCTCACATCCATAAACCTCCTCTTTGGACTTCCTCTTTTGCTCTTGCCCGGCACTTCCATCCTCAGCATTCTTCTACCAATATACTGCATGTCGCTCGTCTGCACATGTCCAAACCATCTCAACCTATAGCCTCATTTCTAATCCTCATCCTCGTCACTCCAAATGAAAATCTCAACTCTGCCACCTCCAGCTCCTCCTGTCTTTTTCACTGTTCTACAGTATAAGTAAACCATATAATATTATATATTATTATTAGGTGTTGATAAATGCCTACTTAAATAGAAATCTTCCCTTAAATTAGGAGCAGTGGTAGCTAGAAATGTGATGTTGTTGATCTGTAGACCAGGAAGATTTGGGTTCAAGCCCCACTACGGCCAAATCAGCCACTGCTTGTGTTTCCTCCCACAGTCCCTTAATCCATTCTGCTCCAAGGATGCTGTATTATTGCTGTCCCTATGCTCGGACATTCCAACATTCCAATGAGAGATATGTAAAGAAAAACATTTCACTACATGTTGTAGGGTGTAAAATCTTGACAAATAAAAATAAAACTGGAATTTATTTAATCTCTTGTAAATTGGTTGGCAGATCTTTCATAACCTTCCAAACATGGCAGTATCTTTCCTAACCTTTCTCCATTGGCAATATTGTAAATCTCTCTCTGTACTAAAGGGAAATGATGTCAACTATTTGCATTAGCTTAGAAAAACACTAAAATAAAAAGAAAAGGGGTTACTATAGAACCAGGGTTCTAAGACACATTTCTGTCATGTTTTAAAGTATATATTTGTGTGAATGGCACTTTTGCAATACATCAAGGAATTAATGTAATACCGAGACACCTGGTAGTACATTCAGTGATTAAGATGTCATGCTGATAGCTGGGTTTCCCGTGGCTCAAATGGTTAAGGTGCTGGGTTCATCATCAGGAGGCCAGGAAGACCTTGTGTCAAGCCCCACCACTGCCAAGCCATTGTTGTACCCTTATGTGACCAATAACATTGAATTTGAAGATAGACGTTTGATTTGCCTTTAAAAAAAAAAAGTAAAAAAAAAGTTACATGTTAATTTCTGTAAATATTTTGTTTTTTATACATGTTAATAATATGTTCTCCCCGCACTTGAGTGGGTTTCCTCCGGGTACTGGTTGTGGACTGGCGACCTGTCCAGGGTGTACCCCTGCCTCTTGCCCTATGTGCGCTGGGATATGTTCCAGCGGACCCCCGTGACCCCGATTTAGGGAATAAGCGGAAAAGAAGATGAATGAATGAATGAATATTAATAAGTTTATTACTATAAGTTTTCAACTTATTCAGATATTCGGGAGGCAACTAAGTTAGGACTATAACGTAAAACTAGTGTTTCTATTAATAGTATTATTTGACAGTAATAATAATAATAATAATAATAATAATAATAATGTTTTATTATTATTATTACGCTAACTATAACGACAGTCAGGCAAGTGAACCAATCAAATTCGTTCGCACTCGTAGGGCTTGCTAACCAGAGCCAATCGGCTATAGAGAGGCGGGGCTAAGCTGTCAGATTCGGCGCGCTGCTTGTCGCGGTTTAATGGGTTTTTTTTGGAGTTGTACCGTGGGCTCGTATCTCCCGCCAATTTTTTTCCAACTTGACATTCGCTTTTTCTTTGTTTGTAACAAAATATCCATAACAGAAGAGACCGGCGTGTCGTTTATATTATTTTGCGTGTGTGGAAAACAAAAGGAAAGAATGAAAGCCTTCGTCACGCAATGAAGGCCAAAGTGCATGCTGGGATTTTTTTTAGAAAGCGCGCCATAGTGATTCTTGTGCCGGGCGACTTGTCTTCGCCGGGGCTGTGACTCACAGAAAAGCGGCTCCTGTTTATCCCGGCTGTCCGTGAAGGAGTTTATTGTGAGCGCCGTGTTTTCTTATCAAACAGTCGGATGTTGACAAGCTATGTCCCAAGCGTGTTTTTTAATCAGGAAAGAACAGAGGAAAGGACACTGCTAATCCCTGCACGGCGTAGTTATTGTTATTTAGCTAAAGCTAAGCTAACTCGAGGCTAGCTTTGATGATAGCTGGGCGTTAAATGTCGGTAGAAAGCGCTTTTGTGTGACTCCATTCCCGGAATACATGTTTATATGGTAGCGTAAAAAGTTCTACATCATACCGAAGTTTATTTGTGGGGAAAAAACACTCGAAATGGCGCCTCTCCTGGGCCGGAAGCCGTACCCGCTCTCTAAGCCGCCAGCCGAGCCGCCGGGCCCGGAAGAGCAGCTCTACATCATCTCGCACACCAAAGAGGCCTTTATCAACAAAGAGTATCCTTTGCTAGCTAACTACCTGATTAGCTTCCTACCAGTGTATAATTCTGTACACCTGTGAAACACGGTATGTCAAATAACAACAGTTTATCAGTTATTTAAATAAGCTTCATGTTCATTGTTTTTTTTTTTTTTTTCTGAGCCTCGGAGCTGCTAATTTGGATTTAGCGCCCATGTTAGTTTCTCTACACATGGCGTAATAAACTACTTTATTTACGACAGTTTTACGACATTTTGACTTTTTTGTTGTTTGATCTCGTTACCCTATGTTAGTTCTCTATTGGAGTTAGCTAGGCATTGTTAGCTATAACGTATAATGTCAGGATGTGTTTTTTATTCTATTAGCTATTGTTATATATA
>JAOTRA010000025.1:1353460-1371447 GCA_026260255.1 Pseudolaguvia tuberculata | reverse complement strand
TATATAGTAATTAATTAAATGGGACGCGGTTTCAGGTCTGATTTATATATTTTTTTGTTTGCAAACAAGCTAACATGATGTTTGTAGTTAAATGCACTTTTACATTTGGTAGACGCCCTTTTTTAGAGTCATTTGTTTATCTTCCTTGTTAGTGTGTTTAAGGGCCTTACCCAGGGGCCCAAATGTGGCAACTTCTGGGAATTGAGTTCGACTTTCTGATTAGCAGACTGACCTTGCCATGTTGGTGTCTTTCTGATAACTTTGGTATAGAAGTGGTTTTGCTTGGATGTGTTTGAAGGTTGTGTTTGAGCAGAGGAAATAGAAATAAACCCAGAGCTGACTTTCATCCAATCAGATAGAAGTTACACGTCTGAATTTGAATCCAAAATGTAGTGAATTAGTGTTTACACGAAACACACTGAACTTGACAGGTTTACCTGTCAAACCACTTCTCACTGCTGTGCATTAAAGTTTAGACACTGCTGTTGTTTAAATATTCCAGTTTACGATATCTAAGGCTTCACCATGTCATTAAATATTGCTGCATTGTATTAGCCCAAACAATTCCATATATAAACGTGTATATTTAATCATTCAGGAAGTGGTGGCATAGTGGTTAAGGTTTTGGACTAATACCAGTACGACTGGGGTTCGATTCCTAGCACCACTAAGCAACCTCCCTTGGCCCCTGAGCAAGGCCCTTAACCCCCAATTGCTCAGTTGTAAGTCGCTCTGAATAATGGTATCTGACAAATTCTGTAATTATTTGTCTTTATTTCTTACCAGTTTGCTTTCACTTTTGTCTTATTACAGTTCTTAAACTGTAAAACTGGTGTCTTCTCATTGTACAGCATTAACACTTTATCCTGATCACCATCCAACGTCACAAGGTCTTGAACTTCAGGTCATACTTGAAAATTATCACACTGCTAAGCAGACTGATTTTAAAGACGGTCATAGTTCTATAGCAGCTTACTCCTGACTGCGACTCTGAAGACGAACTGTTGCTGCACCTTTTAATAATTAAGCGGCTCTGCTACACGCTGTTGTTAAGTTTAAACAAGACATCCCTCTCCTTTTACATAGGCCAGACTGCAGGGTTCCCCGTGAGCCCAACATAGCATTAAATACTTTTTATGAGTCTTTGTTTTTGTAAATCTCTTAACCATGCTGTTCAGAGAGTATGAGGCCCGGCTACAGAAATACTGTGAAAGGATTTGGACGTGCAAAAGCACCGGGAGCAGCCAACTCACACACCTAGAGGCTTGGGAGGAAGAGCAGGAGGTTACTGAACTGTGAGTAACAAGGATATGGCAGAATACGGTTTTTCACAATTGTTTTGGTTTGTAAAAATAGTACCGTATACATTATCATTTGAATGAATGAATCAAGAGAATGCCATCTGGGCCAGGACATTACCACAGTAATGAAATATAATACTGATGAAATATGTTTGCCTAAATAAACACTTGTGCAGTTGCATAAACACAGATTAGGCTACGGCTGATGTCTGACCAACATCTCCATCTGCTGGGGTGAACAAGTTATCACACAATTTTACTTTAATGTCAAGTGTTTAAAGTCAAAAGTGTTTTGCTGAGTGTATAGTCAGTACTATCAGAATATTTGAATATAATATTTATTATATTTATCATATATTTTTGTGCACCTTTCCAGGCTGCAAGAGGAATACCCTGTGTGGTTTGAGAAGCCGGTTTTGGAAATTATACACCATAACACGGTGTCTCTGGATAAACTGGTGGATCTGGCCTGGGTTGAGATCCTCACTAAATATGCTGTAGATGAGGAGTGTAACTTCTTGGTAAGGATTTTGCTTAGCATGATCCTGTGAGTTTATAACCTTTTAAATCTTGCTTACGCAATGCTTGTACACCTTTTTAAACTCAGGTTGGAAAGGATAAAAGTTTGCGAGTGAAGGTGGTCAAAGTTCATCCTTTGGAAAAGGTTGAGGAGGACCAGGCTCAGAAAAAGCTGGAGGGAGCATGTGACTCTCCGTCTAGTGACAAAGAGAATGCAAGCCAGGAAAATCAAGCAAAGGACAAGCCCAAAGAAGAGGAGATCAACAGGCGAGAGAGCCTTTGTATGTAACTTATTGACTGCTGACTTTTAAGACACAAAATGTGCTTTTGATGTATATTGTATGTAATTTTCGTTCACTTTTTTTGCAGGCGATCGGGCACGTCGGTCTCCTAGGAAACTCCCCACCACTATGAAGGAGGAGAAAAAGAAGTGGGCCATGCCTAAATTTCTGCCCCACAAATATGATGTGAAGCTACTTGAAGAAGACAAAGTTATCAGTAATGTCCCTGCTGACAGCCTCTTTAGAACAGAGAGACCCCCAAATAAAGAGATCATGCGCTACTTCATTAGGCACAAAGCTCTCAGGCTTGGCATGGGAGAGAGTGCCCCCTGGGTGGTGGAGGATGAACTGGTCAAGAAATTTAACATACCCAGCAAGTTCAGTGACTTCCTTTTGGACCCGCATAAGGTTAGCGTTATTGCCTTCATGTAATGTGTACTGAGTCACTGCTGAAGTCGGTAATTCTTTGTTGGAACTGGATTTAAACCTATAGTTTTATTAGATGTTATCTTGTTTCCTCCCAGATAATTTACAATCTACTAGGATTATCTAAAAATATAGACAGAAATGGTTAACATTCAAAATAGTTTATTTTTTGAAATTTATTTTGTTTAGTTTTTAGCGGAAAATCCATCATCTAAGAGGAGGAGTCTTAGCTCACCAGAAGGAAAACCAAGCAAAAAGCTAAAGGTTCAGGGCACAGAGTCGGGGATGGATGCAAATGATTTAAATGAAAAAGGAGAGAAGGAGAAAAAGCGGAAGAAAAAGCAAAACATGCCCTTGAGTCCAACTCTGTGGGCAAACATGCAGGTATGTCTTTGATGGATGTGGCACGTATTTATTAGGGATGTCCAGATCAGGACTTTTTTGCCCCCGAGTCAGTCATTTGATTCCGATCCGATACTTTTATAATACATAAAAAAAGAATGCTTCAAGCTGCTTCCTTGTTCTACTTTTGCAGGTATTTAACAAATAGCATCATGCCGCACACGGTGCTGTTTCTGTGTGGAGTCAAGAGGTCTAACTCTGTGCCACATAATAACTATAGATGTGTTAAAAAATAATGAGAATATATATACATTTAAATCCGAGTCCTGATCGGGAGATAATGTCTGAAACCATATGAACGGGCCAGGTTTCTGGATATCCAATCTGAATTTAAGTTTCCCGAATTATTGCTGTAAGTGAGAAATTAAGAATTTCCCAAGGCAATTTTCTTTATTTTACTGTGTATTTTAGGTCAAGAACCTGAATGGCTCACCACTAAAGGTTAAGAATTCTGGCACACCCAGGAAACCAACTGACGGAAGGAAAAATCACAAGAGCCAGAAATCTTCAAAAAAAGATGAAAAGTCCTCAAAGAAGCCCAGGATGAAACAGATGACCCTGTTGGATCTAGCTAAGAGTCCTACTGCTGCAGGCAGTCCTAAAAAGAGAGCACGGAGTTCAGGACCTGGCACTCCAAAACTGGGTAAACCTTTGCCTCCAATGGCTCTACATCTGTTGCGCTTTTACAAAGAAAACAAGGGCAAAGAGGACAAGAAGAGCACGTTGTCATCATTAGTAAGCAGGGCTGCAAAGACCTTGTCGGCAGAGGACCGCGGGCGCCTTCCGGATGAACTGAAGGAGATGGTGCAGAAGCGTTGGGAACGTCTAGAAGATAAGCGGCGCTGGTCCCTTATGAGCGAAGAGGAAAGACAAGAAGCAATGCGTAAAAAGCGGGAGGAGCTGAGAGAGAAGCTACGTGAGAAAGCCAAAGAACGTCGTGAGAAGGAAATGCAAATGAGGCGAGAACAACAGCGACGCTTCGAAGACCAAGAGCTAATAGGCAAGAGCTTGCCCACATTCCGACTAGTGGACATGCCTGAGGGCCTGCCCAATGCTCTGTTTGGTGATGTAGCCATGGTCGTTGACTTCCTTAGCTGCTATTCTGATCTTTTGTTACCTGACAAGCAGTACCCAATCACATCACAATCTCTGATTGAGGCATTGGCAGGTGACAAGGGGGGATTTCTCTACCTGAATCGTGTACTAGTGGTACTTCTACAGACATTGCTGCAAGATGAACTGGCTGAGGCCTACAGTGAAATAGACATACCCCTCTCTGAGATCCCTCTGACCATGCACTCTGCATCTGAGCTAGCCCGCCTTTGTCTGCGACCGACCGATGTGCAGACCGGAGAGAGTGCCCGTGACTCAGAAGACTGGCACAGCGGCAGCTGCTATGACGACGTACTGAGTGCTGAGCTCCTGGAGCGGCTTGAGACCACCGAGGTGTTTGAGCTAGCACCAGCTGAGAAGGTGAGTCTGCTGGTAGCTTTGTGTCATCGCATCTTTATGACCTACTCTATGGAGGACCACATGGAATCAGCACAACAGCGTTCTTCTGAGCTATGGAAAGAACGCATTGCCTCACTCAAGGAAGCCAACGTGCGCCTTAAGGCTGAGAAGCAGAAACGCAAAGAGCAGATGGAGTCCAAAACCCAGGAGGTTGCTGGAAAGAAAGAGAAGAAGGAGACCGATTGCAAGGAGGATGTGTCCAAAGTCAAGGGAGAGCCAGAAGATATGATCAGCACGGTGAAGAGCCGCAGGCTGATGGCCATTCAGGCCAAAAAGGAAAAGGAAGTGCTTGAACGCCAGAACAAAGGTAAGCAGAGGATGAGTCAGTGCAATTTTTTGGAGGGACAGACAAATTTTAAACAACTGAGGAAAAATGTATACTGGGATATTTAATTTTGAAGTAAAACTAAAAAAATTGGATTGTTTTCTCAAGGTTATCAAAACGAGATTATTTACCCACACAGAAAAATTATTTAAAGTTGAAGCTTGTAACAGGGATGACAGATGCTGTTGAACTGTTTACATTTCTGTTTTGATGTAGAACGGATGGAGAAAGAAGCTGAGGAGGAGCGAATCAGAAAACAGAGGGCTGCCACAGAGCGTGTGTTCCATGAGGGCCTGGCCAAGGCCAAGCTAGTGTTGAGAAGACTGCCACTTGGCACTGACCGCAATCACAACCGGTACGCGCGCACACACACACACACAAACACTTTAGTTAAACGATTCATAGATTTTGATTAGACACATAAGACCAAGAAGTATTTATAATTTTGTTTGCGTATCTTTTGACTCTAGAAAGGCATAATTTATTCGATTATTTTTGCAGTTGAATTGGGTAAATAGGTTTTTATGGTTTTAATAACTAGGAGAATACTTTCTTACTTCCATCAGCTTGTGTTAACTAAAGTCTTTTATGATTGCTGAAAAGATAATTTATCAGTGACCTTACTGGACATGTGATGTGTAGCAGATTGTCTGGCCTTTTATAAGAAAACTAGTAAACTGAAGAAGAAGAATAATGATGATGCCCTTGGTGTTTTCTCCATACAGGTATTGGCTATTCTCTGATGTTGTTCCTGGGCTTTACATAGAAAAAGGCTGGGTGCATGAGAGCATCGACTACAATTTCACACTTCCACCTGAGCAGACACAGGGAGAGGAAATTGAGGAGGATGAGGAGACTGAGGGTAAGAGGCCTGTGTCCTTAATAGTTTTTGTATAGAATCTTGAGTAATCCTTACCTTTTGTAAAGTCATTAAACTGCGGTGTTTAATGCACTCGTTTCCAAAAATCACATTTATCAGTTTTTTGAAAAATGATATGAAAAAATATTATTTAAATTATTTTTTTGCATTTTTAATGCATAAAGAATTAAATCTAATAAATAACCACTTTAGTGTTTTTTTATTTTTATTTTTTAAATTTTCCTCTAGATGTGGATAAAGATGATGCAAGTATAGCCAGTACTTCTAATGAGAATGGCCAGCAGGGGGCCCCAACTTTGGAGAACTGCATAGAAATGACAGTGCCTAAGCTGGGTCAAAACCTCTGGTAATTAAATCTTGGGAATATTGAAAAATGCATTTCTACTTGTATTTTGTTATTGCATTATTGTCCAGACTGTGGCTCTATGCTATGCAACAAAAAAATAGTTGATCTTATTTACAGAAAATTTGCAACATGAATTAATTACAAACAAGTGGCTTTAATCCATCACATTTTATAGAATGTCTTCTATTCTATCAGGTTTGTGTGTGATACTCAGAAAGATCTGGATGAGCTTATAGAAAGCCTTCATTGTCAAGGTGTGCGAGAAAGTGAACTAAAACTGCAGCTGGAATTTAAGTACGTATATGCTAATCTAATGCATTTTTTTCTACTTCTATGATTGGGTATTTTATTTATTTTGTTTGTTTTTAATAGATACCAAGACATCCTGCACTCTATCCACCTAAGCCGAAAGACCAACACAGGACTGCGCACTTGTGATGGCTACCAAGAACTTCTTAAATATCTGCGCAGTGACATCATTGAGGTATCTTCACGTCTGGAGAAGGGTGGACTCGGCTTAATGGAAAACACAGCTGTGTTTGAGGACCGGGTAAGACTTGTGGGAAGGGGTGTGTTAAAGAGATAAATGTTGATATCTCCTGGGGCAGTGTTGGATCCCTGCCAGAATGACCAACATTTAATATATCCTGTCTATGTATATACAATTATATGTCCTGATTGGTCCAAGTCACATTTCTATTCTTTGCTATTTAGTTCGTAATTTTAAGTATATATCTTTTTGTTTCAGGTGCGACAACTGGAAAATCTAAAGGATTTTGGAGAGTGTGTAATCACGTTGCAGGAGTGTGTGGTTAAGAAGTTTCTGCAGGGCTTCATGGCACCCAAACAAAAGAAAAAGAAGAAGCAGACTGGAGATGAGAGTGGAAAATGTGAGGAAGTAGATGAAGAGAAGAAACTAGCTGAGGAGGCCAGGGTAAGTGGGGGTGTGTGTAATGGGCATTTCTGTATTTCCACTACAAGTTGATTAATCCCCCATCCTGTTAAAATGGGTTTTGTTGTCTGTGTGCAGGTAGCGACTGCAGTGGAGAAGTGGAAATCTGCCATACGTGAAGCTCAGACTTTCTCGCGCATGCACGTGCTTCTAGGAATGCTTGACGCATGCATCAAGTGGGACATGTCGGCAGAGAATGCTCGCTGTAAAGTGTGTCGCAAAAAAGGTAAGAGACTTGTATTAGATAATGCTAGGGCTCCTGATCTCACTGGAGATTTATTGGTGCTGTACTGAATCAATATTTACAAAGCCTTGTTGTGATGTATAATTTCACTATGAAATAAGTATGAAGTGATGTAAAATTTTATCTATTTCACCCCTCATTTACTCAAATGTAAAATTCCACTTTTTATTTTTCCAGTAGGAGAAGATGATAAGTTAATCCTGTGTGATGAGTGCAACAAAGCTTTCCACCTTTTCTGCCTGAGACCAGCACTTTATCGCATACCTGAAGGGGAATGGTTGTGCCCAGCCTGTCAACCAACAACAGCCCGGCGCTGTGCACGTGGACGGTAAGTGAAGTAAAAAGGCTCAAATTTCACGTGCCTCTTTCTAATTACGTCTTTTAATTTTCCCCCTTTAGTTTGTACGTATTCTCAAATTGTTTATAGTTCAATGTATTTCTTTTGTGTGTGATAGAAACTATAACGAAGATACAGAAGAGGAGCCGGATGAGGAGGAAGATGATGAGGATGAATCGGAAGATGAGGAATCTGAGACTGAGGAGCAGAGGAATACAGGCCACAGCTGTGAGTATATTGCTCTTTCTGTATTGCACATCAGGTATTTAGAACCTGTTCACTGTTGTACAGCTGTTTGTTTTGTTTTGTTTTTAATTTAACAGTAAGACCCAGAAAGAAATTTAAATCTTTCCTGAGGCCCAAAGGCCAGAACAAGTTGTCGTCGTCATCATCTAAGAAGCATTCACCGCAAAGTGCCAAAACTGCCTCCAAATCGAAAAGTGCTGGCAAATCACGGCCAAACAACCCTGCAGACATTGATGAACTGGTGAGAAGTTGCTTTTTGTTTTTATAATAAAAATATATACATTAGTTATTATCAGTGATTTTAAAAAATGTTGCTGCTGCTTCTACTACAGATGATAATAATAGTCAGATCTATTATCTACATTTGTTGGACTAACTCTTATGTTCCATGTCTAAAATATGTTGGTCATATTATCCCAAACAAATTACCACCACACAGAACCGACCCGATGGGTATGTTTTCCTTCCTTTCCAGTTAGTGTTATCGGAAAGAATTGAGTCAGCAGGTCAAACTTAAGATATCTGCAGGGGAGGAAAGAGAAATAAGAAATGGCTAGAGAACTTGTCAACCCTGGTGTCCGAGATTATGTGTCAGACAAATTGTGGTGTTTGTCAAGATTTTGAACAGCAAAAAGATGTTCACGTATACTTTTCATTTTAGATTTGGGGATTTTAAAGTTTAATGGGGGGGAAAAGTATTAAGTCTTGAATTTAGCTTGTAAAAGTCACTGCTTAAAATAAGTTGTCATTTCTTCAGGTGCGTCAGAGCACAAGGACAGGAGGAAACAAGCAAGTACAGGACCTTGAGAAGTGTGAAGAAATCCTCCAAAAGCTGATTAAATTCCGTTATAGCTGGCCTTTCAGGTAGACATTCTCTTGCCCTTTCTCTTCCTCTTTTCACAGTTAACCATGAAATTTGCATTTACACCATTTACATTGCATATCTCAAACTTGGTTCTTCCCTATTCAGAGAGCCAGTTTCAGCAGAGGAAGCCGAAGACTACGAGGACATCATCAACACTCCAATGGACTTCAGCACCATGCAAAGCAAGTGTAAGGCGTCGGAATACCGCAGCCCGCAAGACTTCATCGAAGACATGAAACTGGTGTTCAGTAACGCTGAGGAATACAACCAGCCAGGTAGCAGTGTATTGCAGTGTATGAGCCGTACTGAGCAAACATTCACTGACCTGCTTCACAAGATCCTACCTGGGGTCACCTATTTACGCCGGAAAGCACGAAAACGTATCATCCCCCAGCAGGATGATGAAGAGGATGACGAAGAAAATGAGAAAAGAGGGAAAAAATTACATAATGGAAAACGGGCAAGTTCTGCCTCTAAAGGTCGGGAAGAGAGCAGCAGCCGGTCCACAAGAAACCGCAACAGACTGTGCAGGCAGGATAGTGTAAGTGAGAATGAGGAAGAGGACAGGGGGACAAGGAGGAGCAAACGGACAGCAGCCTCATCTAGCCGCAAAGACTACCGAGAACAGGACAGTGAAAGTGAAGGTGAGAACAGAAGAACTGGCTTGAGGAGGTCAGGGAAAAGGGTAGTTGATGAACCAGAGGCAAGCAGTGATGAGGAAGTAAACGTTCAGCGACATTCCAAGAGGCAAAAGCGCTCACTATAATTTCTTTTTTCTATTCTTGAGTCCTACTTATCCCCCTTTTTTTATTTTGTGTTGTTAAAATGGATCTTTATCCTTCCTTAATCTTCTACCTCTTTCAATTCCAAAAGGCAAAGTGGGCCTACTTTCACAGAAACCATTCAAACTGCCCCATGTAAACTTATTTTTTTTCTGGTTTATTAGATAGACTTGATGCTTTATGTTCATATTGATAAATACAAAAAAAAATAGATTTATATTTGTATGTTGTTTATTACTGGTGACTTTATCTTTATCTCAACCAGGAATTTTCTGATCTCTTTTGAGATGATCTCTGTGAGCTCTTAGATAATTTTCATTTCATATTAAAAGTCAATTTTTCATTGGGGTAACTTGATATTTGTCTGTGTCTCTTTAATGATGTCATGATGCCAGGCAGGGCTACTGTTTTAGAGAGTTGCAGAAGTACCCAACAGGTCACCTGTGACTGAATATTATCAGTCTTGAAAGTTTTTTTATTTATTTATTTTTTTAAAGAAAAATGCACTAGGATTGGAAGTCCAGCTGTGCTTAGGGTGTACCGATACTACGCACTATTTTTGTGGGGACAATGAATTATTTGGAATTCATTGTTGGTTGTTTTCTCAGAGTAAATATAAATAAAGCATTTTTGGGTCTAAAATAATGTCTTTTGAATTCAACTTTTTTTAGGAACTTGATATGAATTATATAATGAGCATAATTTATTAGTTTAAAACCTCAAAGCCTCAATACATGTTGTTTAAGTCAAGTATCGACTTGAAATGAATCCCTTTATCATCCTAGTGTTGGTGCACCTTGTGCTTTCTGGATTTTCCCTACAGTCCATCACGGTTTATTTTTAATTTTTTTTAATTTACAATTAAACCTAGCAAACAAATTCTGATATTTTTCTATTGTTACTATATGCCACCACTTTGTGTCCATCATTTTGAAAGAGGAGTAAAAATCTTTTCCGACATATACAAATGTAAAAGTGTCACTGTGGTGCTGAATGTATTCATCCTTAGTTTTTTATGGTTTTTTTTGTTTGTTTTTTTTAAACCAAGTACTTAATTTCCTTTAACTGTTGAATGTCCTGCTCCTGGTATCACTGATTCTTATTTTTTCCATCTATTTCTGGTTGTTAATTATTTCTGCTCTGAATCATAAAGTTCTAAAGAGCTCAGGGATTACACACACATTTAGGTTAGAGCTAGAAGAAAAATAGGTTCATCAATGGTGCTGTTATCCCAGGCGACCGATAGGGGTCACTCAAGTACAGTTTTTACGTGCTTGAGAAACATAAATCAATATGATCATCTGATTCTATATACAAACCAAGTCCTCTTTTGTGATAATTCAGAATTAGCTAATGTGTCTCACTTACACTGCAGACCCTTTTTAAGGTCTGTATTGAGTATATAAATACTGATATTTGCTTTAATTTCCATTTATTTTATTTTTATAAAGTTTATCAGGAGTCACATGAATTTGTACAGATCTCCAGTACATAAATATTGTGATTCTAAGGATAAAAATAAAAACAATCACATGTTCACACTCCTTTTATAATACGGGATAAATAAATAAAGGTTGAGTGTTTCTGAAATCATGTACATAAATAAAATGTCTTAGGACAAGAATGCTGATGCAAAGTTGCATTTTTAAAAAATGATTATTTGATATGTGCCCCCCACACACACACACATCCACCCACAGATCTGAACCATGTTAAACCCTGTTTCTTGTAAGTTGCCCTTGGGTTGTAGAATATGTGTCTTTCTGTTTTTGGTGTCTCTGGGCACATTTCTAGATCTCAGCCTAAATGCTAATTTGATCACATGCTCCTATGTAAATTTGTAAGTAAGGTCTTTTGTTGTCTTTTGGTTCTAGATCCTCCTCCCTCCCATCACTGCCAGTTATAAAACCTTGTAATATAACCTGTGGAGGGTGAGGGTGGGGGTGGTGGTGGTAAGGGGCAGCTTGATAAACCAACCCATGGTTAACATTTTGTGGGGGAATTTCATTCTTTTATTTTTAATAAAACCTTGAACAACGTTCCACATTTTTCTCATTGTCTTTCTTTCCCCTGAAATCTCCTGCCTTTAAGGTACACTATATAGAGTGAATAGTTCAGCATGATGGCCAAATTGGGTTTCATCCAAAGCAAGAGTAAAATGTTGGCAGTAACTTTGGGTCAGAGTGTGAAAAGCACCACAAGTTTCTCTCTGAAAGAAACTTATTTTTAATGTAACCCCCCCCCCCCTAATAATGTTTTGTGAGGAAAAAAGGGTGTTCCTTTTATTCCTTTAATTTCAGGCACTGGTGTTTTGCTTGGAGCTCTCGGGTGGCACCAGGTAATTACTTTTGTACCTTGTGCCTTTCGCTCCAGTCGGCTTGGCCCCCATAACTTTCCACTGAGGGGAAAGTGGGGACCCTGGAAGGTGAGGCATGGAACAAGAGGACCTTCTGTGGAAGAGAAGTTCAGCTTGGGAAATGTGGAACCCAGCTCTATGAAGGGCGAAAGGCAGGACACCCTGTCCATCACAAGCACTCAGTCCTATGGGTAATTTAATATCACTATAATCAACTTACCGTACGGACAGTGGAATAATTCCATTATTTTGTTAACATAAATTCTGTTCTTTTTTGGAAGGGGGAGAGGGTGCAGTGGTGGCTCAAATGGTTACGATACTGAGTTTTTGATTAGAAGACCAGGAAAACCTGGGTTCAACCCTAACCAACGCTAAGGAAAACCAAAAAGACCAGGGTTTAAGCACAGCCACCGCCAAGAAAGCTGGGTTCAAGCCCCACAACCGCCAACCACTGTTGGGTCCTTGAGCAAGACATAAAATAAATTATACTAATCTGTAATAGCAACTGTCCAGGATGAACCCCTGACTCTCGCAATATGCGTGCTGGGATAGGCTCCAACAGACCCCTGTGACCCCAAATTAGGGAATGAGCAGGTAAGGTGAATGAATAAATGAATGAATGAATCTGTAAAAGCTGCACTGTCCAGTATTTGACTGTTCTTTGTCTATTTTACGTTAGAATGAATGAACAAACGCTCATAATACACAGTAACTCTATCCATGCACTCACTCACACACACACACACACACACACCATAATGTCATTAAAAATAAAGGCAGAAGCAGCTGTCCAGCAGGCGTTTCTGAGAAAAAAAAAAGAAGGATATCTTACGAAGGTGTAAGTCTGTGTAACTGAGACCTTGCTGCGTGTGTGTGTGTGTGTGTGTGTGTGTGTGTGTGTGTGTGCGCAAGAGAGAATAAGACAGAAAAGTAAGTTAGGAATGTTTTAAATGCTTATAAATGTACAGGTTTGCTTGTAATAATACATTGTACAATGCTACCACCACCACTTTTCACATAAATAACACGAGCATGCATAGGTATGTGTTGAGTAATACTGGATGCATGGAAGTGTGTGCGTGTGTGTGTATTTCTATGCAAGCACTTGCTCTAATAGAGAAGAGTAAGAAGTCAAACGGCCCATAAAGGACTCTTTGAATGGCAGGCAGTGTGTGTAGGGCGCTGTAATCCATTACAGATGTGGAGGTAATTATATCCAGTCAGGTCTGATGGCAAAAGAAGCCTCGGCCTGGGCACTGACATCAGAGGGCTTGTTCACAGCCTTAGCACAGATGTACCTCTTTACCTCTCACTTTAGTTTCATAATTTATATTAATATTTTCGTTTCATGCCCGGAAACTGTGTCTATTTAAGAGAAGCAGCTACATTAACCTGCATCTAAACGTGTCTATCCAGAAACATCTGTCATGGCAGCATAATATAGTATGAAGTGAAGGAATACGTTTTTGATTCATTTTTAATGTGACAATATAGAAGTCTCTTAAAGTCTTGTGATGGACAGGTTAAACCTGTGGATCTCCATCAGAACCGGAGGTGTGGGTAAGAACCAATATGGCAGTGCAGGTACCTAATTTACACCATTCAAACCATATGGTTCTCTTACACAAAGCGCCTTTTTTCACATCATTGAAATGCTCGGACTCGATTCCCATCTTTCTGTGTGGAGTTTGTATGTTCTCTCTACTCCGTTTTCCTCCCACAGTCCAAAAACAACAGACCCCCATGATCCTGAATTAGGGAATAAGCCGGTAAGACGATGAATGAATGAATGTACTGGATGTACAAATGTGTGTGTAGCGGGCCATAGGAGTGAATGTGTGTGTAAGTGGTTTTTCATCTATGTGTGCCCTGAGATGGACTGGCGACCTGTCCAGGGTGACCAGAGGATAGGCTGGGGATCTTTCTGTGCGGAGTTTGCATGTTCTCCCCGTGCCTGAATGGGTTTCCCCAGATACTCCAGTTTCCTCCCACAGTCCAAAAAACGCAGATTAGGTCGAAGAGGAGTGAATGTGTGTGTGAGGGGTTCTTTGTCTATGCGTTGCCCTGAGATGGACTGGCGACCCGTCCAGGGTGTACTCCTGCCTTTCACCCTATGTGCGTTGGGATAGGCACCAGCAGACCCCCGTGACCCCGAATTAAGGAATAACCGGGTAAGAAGATGAATGAATGAATGAATGAATGAATGAATTAAATGTAGAGCCCATTTGAACACTGAGGTTCGAGATATGTTTATGTAGGAGTTTCCGATTCTCAAGCGATTTATCTGCAGAGGTACGTGATGTGAGAAAAAGAGCTAAACGCCAGCCCTTTCCTTTGCCCGACTGAAGAAGGTAAAGCAAACAGAAGCAGAGAAGTGGAGACAAGGAGGAGCCCAGGAGACATTTTTGCACCTCAGCAACTCCACTGTGAACTGAAGTACAACGAACACTTATTCACGCTTCCCACTCGCCAGAATTCACTGGAGGATTAAAACAAAACAGAAGGCTTTACTCCTGGTACTTCGGTTTCCTCCCACAGTCCAAAAACATGTACATTAGCTTGATTGTTTGTCTATGTGTGGCACTGTGATGGTCTATGTGCACTGAGACTCCCATGACCCTGAGTTAGGGAATAAGCAGAATAGAAGATGAATAAATGAGTTCTGATGACCTACACTACTCCCAAACCCATCCATTTGGAAAGAATAAATTGTCTCAGACAGTCATCTTCACATGCCTTTGCTCCCAAATCTTAAAGGGAAACCTGTCTGCTAACCAATTTACTTATTTATAATAGATTTTAAAATAGGATCATTCTAACATTTAGACAACTTTTAAAGAACGTGTTGGAACGTCCCCTGTTAGCTGGGCACTGGTGTGAGAATAAATATCCAAGCATGGTTTCGACTTCTGTAACTGAACACGACCTCTTGTCCCGTCTGTTGGATTAACAGCAATCCAGGCAAAACACACAGATAGAGTTCCATCGTCCTCCCTCTCGCTCTCTCACTCTCTCATTCTCTCTCTCTTAACATCATGCCGTTCTTGTCGCTTCTTTGTCTGGTTATATCCTTATATCCTTTTTTTGTATGTAAACATGCCTTGGGGTTTTTACTCTCTCCCATTTTTCAAATCTTACAGTCTTTCAAGCACATTCATTCATTCATTCATCTTACTCGTTCGTCTTACCCGCTTATTCCCTAATTAAGGATCATAGGGGTCTGCTGGTTTCTGGTCAGCCCATATAAGGCGAGAGGCAGGGATACACCATGGGCGGGTAGCCAGTCCATCGCAGGGCAACACATAGACAAACAACCACTCACACACATTCACTCCTATGGACAATTTGAAATCACTAATTGACCTAATCTGCATGTGGAGGAAACCCATGCAAGCACGGGGAGAACATGCAAACTCTGCACAGAAAGTCCCAGGATTCGAACCCGGGACCTTCTTGTTGTGAGGTAACCGTGCTAACCACTACACCACTGCGCCGGCCCTTTCCAGCATATGTTTTACTGAATAGACACAATATCATATTGATTTTACCCTTTTACACATTTATATACTTACTTAAAGTTTATATTTTCTTGTTTTTGCTTTTATTATTAGATTTTTTTGATTTGTTCATTGATTTATTTATTTTCATTAGGTGTGTGATCCTGATCAGGCCTGTGGTAGCTCTGGAACTAATTCCTGAAGCGCTATAAAAACATTATTAATAACTAAACAATTTCTATACTGTAGCTCTTATTAGGTTAGTAAAAGTTTTATATAAATTTCATTCATTGATCTTCTAAATCGTTACAGGGGTCTGCTGTATCCTATCTTAGTGCACATAGGGCAAAAGGCAGGGGTACACCCTGGACAGATTGCCAGTCCATCGCAGGGCCACACACAACGACCAACCATTCAGACACAGTCACTCTTATGGCCAATTTAGAATACACTGAATTTAGAATCAACCTATTATACATATTTTTGGACTAAGGGAGAAAACATGCATACCTGGAGAAAACTTGGGGAGAAAATACAAACTCCATACAGAAAGACCCCTTGCTCAAGGATCGAACCCAGAACTATTATGAGGTGATTGAGCTAGCGTCTACACAACCTTGTGTTACGTTGAATTGTTTATTCGTTTAATCTGCTCAAATAACACAGCGACAGGAAATGTCTAGTAAACGTCTTCCTGTTTGCAGTAGTGCAACTGTGCTGTAACACAGAGTCACACTGGTAAAATGACTGTAAATACTGATACAAGGTTGTGGATTGGAAGTTCCTAAAGGTCCCTGCACCAAAACCCTAAACATGCATTCCAGTTTGAGATTCTGGAACACTCTTTTGCAGGCCTTATGAATTTTGCAGGCCTTATGGAATAATTTAGAAGACAGTTTGCATGCTAGACCTTCTCACTCATGTGAGTAGATTGGCACTTATATCTACAGCCATCATTGAGTAAAAGGTCTTTCCGAAACATTGTAAGAGCAGCTAAACCAGCAGATAAACCACACCACGCTATCACTATAACTCCGATGCTATCTGGGCTATACACTGTAAATCTATATCTTATAAAGTTGACATAAATATTTTCTATCTTGTGGTATATGTTTTTTTTTGTGCAATCTGACTTAATCTGGTTTCTGACTATTGTTAATGACCCCTAATGCTGACAGAACAACCCCCCCCCCCCCGTGTCTTTATGAATGCATGTGTTCAGCTGTAAACAAAGCCAGATGTGTGAAACAAAGCAAATGTAGCTTATAAAAGACCACGTGAAAGGTGTAATTAGTTTCTAACACCGAGTCATGTCCGTCTAAACGTTGTGAATCACGACAGGAGAGGACTCAGGAAATTAGGAAAAATGTGCACGCTGCAACATATAAAACCCTGCTGGAAAAAATAAGCATCCTGGACAGAACTAGAAGCAAGTTAGAACTTTATATTCTAGCTGTTGATGTTGAAGACCAGAGATCGAACTTTACGCAATATTAGCACTAGCTTGATTTTTAAATAAGCTACAATGTCAGACGTCATAACCTAATGGCACCAAACAAAAGCAGCAGTGTGTGTGTGTGTGTGTGTGTGTGTGTGTGTGTGTGTCTTTTCCCAGCTGGTTTGCTTTAGAGCTGAACTATGTGCTGTACAATAATCAGTCTGTGTCAACACCCCTGACAGGGGGAAAAAAAACCTTAATTCACATTTGAGGAAAAGGTTGGGCAAAACATTTTACTCAAGAATTGCCTATATTTCGTGGTCACAGGGGTTTGCTGGAGCCTATTCAAGCACACATAGGACGAGAGGCTGGGGTACACTCTGGACAGGTTGCCAGAAAATATTCTTAGTAAAAGACAGCAACCTGCTTATAGACTAAAACTAAGGACCTTAAAGGTCAAAAAACCCAGAACTCCCCTATCAACCTATAAACAATTGATTCATGTTCATAAAATTTATATATTTGTTTTTCACTTAGGAGGATTTTTTGAGCTGAATGTGACTATATACATGTGTAAAAAGAAATGTATTCATAATTGTGATCTCTGGTGTCAAGGCCCATTTTTCATTCATTCATCTTCTTACCCGCTTATTACCTATTTCAGGGTCACTGGGATCTGCTGGTGCCTATCCCAACGCACATAGGGCAAGTGGCAGGTGTACACCCTGGACGGGTCGCCAGGTCATCTCAGGGCAGCACATGAACAAACAACCATTCACATACACATTCACTCATATGGACAATTTACATTCACCAATCTGCATGTTTTTGGACTGTGGGAGGAAACCAGAGTACCTGGAGGAAACCCAAGCAAGCGCGGGGAGAACATACAAACTCTGAATGAATGAATGAATGAATGAATGAATGAATGATTGAATGAATGAAAATCCTTATAGTCATTTTTTTAGATATCGAATCTAAAAGTCTCTATAAATACATTTGAAAATTCTTCAATAGCAATGGACAGATACTCTTATCAGAATCATCATCATCATCATCATCATCATCATCATCATCATCATCATCATCATCATCCTTTTCTGACTGCTTATTCGAATCAACATACAAATAAGTAGAAGCGAATTAATAGTATATGGTAGTACAACCCTTGGAAAAGGAGAACCATAATTAACAACCCAAGTGCGCGCACACACACACACACACACACACACACACACACACACACACACACACACACACACACACACACACACACAC
>JAOTRA010000025.1:1252686-1268647 GCA_026260255.1 Pseudolaguvia tuberculata | reverse complement strand
GAGAGAGAGAGAGAGAGAGAGAGAGAGAGAGAGAGAGAGAGAGAGAGAGAGGTTGCCAGATTTGGTTTTGGATTTCAAATAAATGACATACGAACAGCATACATTAGTGGCTGAATTTGATGTAAAAGTAATGTAACTAATCCTCAACTTCATCCCCTTCCTTGTTCTTTGTTCATCTATCTAACTAATCCATGTATATATAGTTTGTCTAATGGTGCTGTTTCAAATAAATTTCCCCATTGTTGGATTAATAAAGTAAATCTAAATAGAAAAGAATAGATCTTTCCCTTAATGATTATTTTTTAAGTATTATTGAATTGTGGTTAGCACGGGCGCCTCATAATAAGAAAGTCCCGGGTTCGATTCCCGTGACGGGCCTCTTTTTATGCTGAGTTTGCATGTTCTACCTGCGCTTGCGTGGGTTTCCTCCAACGGTCGAAAAACATGTACATTAGGTTGATTGGTGATTTTAAATTGCCCAATAGGAAAGATTTTGTGTGTGTGTGTGTGTGTGTGTGTGTGTGTGTGTGTGTGTGTGTGTATACAGATAGATAGATAGATAGATAGATAGATAGATAGATAGATAGATAGACAGACCATACAAAAATCACATTTCAGGGAAGACAGATAGCTTAGGAAAGAAGAAGAAGAAGAAGAAGAAGAAGAAGAAGAAGAAGAAGAAGAAGAAGAAGAAGGTGTGTATTTTCTTTCAAACTGTTTATTTTCATGTTAAAATAGGCTGGTGTTTATGGGGGAAATTTGCCAATTTAGGATATATTGGGAGGGGCATGGGTCAAACCACATTACCAAATACATTAACTCCAGTGTTCTCAGGAGAACTTACCTCTGCCATCCAAGGTGCTTCAGGACAACAGGGTTTTCCCAAAACAGGTAGAGGAGATACGCTTCAATGGTCAACACAAGCAACCCAAGATACACTGGGGGTCAACTATGAGAGACCCCTATTAGATCCAACTATTAGACTTCTATGAAAACATCTCACTGTCGGTTCTGCATACAGGGTCCAATTCAGATTCTGTGGTCCATGTTTCAACAGGTTACTAGACTCAAATAGGGCCCAGAGCAGGTTTCATTCATTCATTCAATACCAGCTTATTCTCGAATTTGGGGTCATGGGGGTCTGCTGCGCCTATAGGGCTATAGGTGGGGGGACACCCTTGACGGGTCACCGGTCCATCTCAGGGCAACACATAGACAAACACCCATTCACACACATATTCACTCCTGTGGACAATCCAGAATCACCAATCGACCTAATCTGCATGTTTTTGGACTATGGGAGGAAACCGGAGTACCCGGAGGAAACCCACGCAAGCACGGGGAGAACATGCAAACTCAGCACAGAAAGATCCCCGGGATTTGACAGGTTTTGTTCATGGAACAGAAAAGAAATTTACAACTGGCTTAGCATAAGGAGCAATAGAAATGTTCTCCTTCCACCCCAAGTACAAACAGGCTTTTACAGTTAGAATGATAAAGTTTCAAATAATGGAGGATGAAGAGCTATGTTACGTGTACTTCCAATACGGACGGACACCTAACCATTTAAATGGTGCTCATACTAGCCTCAAGGATTAGTCCAGTTCCCCCTACTGGCACGCCTGTACCAGTGTAAAGCACACTTTGGTTTGACATTGAAGCGAAATATTAAGGTTTGCTGACAAAGTATTAGGAACATAATAAATTTAGACCCAGATAATAGTATTGTAACCACATTACCACTAAACAGAATAATCAATTGTAATAATTAAACCATATTTAGCCTATTGTTTAGCCCTAATATCCAATGTAACACTTGCTCAGCAAACACACACACACACACACACACACACACACACACACACACACACACACACACACACACACACACACACACACAATGTTGACTATAACTATAAACAGAATTGTCCTTTCATCTACAAAATTGGCAGCACTTTCTTAAAAAGATCCTTCACAGATCTGTAGCGATCTCTCTTTTACACTCACTTTAATCTTCCATGCTGCTTTATCGATTAAATTCCCATTATAAAGACTCGTGGAAGAAAAAGCTGGTTTCTGCATTACACTACACAGCAGATTCTCACCGTAAACAGCAAATAGCAAGTTTATTCGTGTACCAGCAGCGGTTGGTTAGTCAATAACCATGACTGCATTGAGTCACTTAGTAAGCATTAGTCAAGCACTAACCAGCATACATTCATCAGCTTGAAACATCACATCATGCTGGTGTTTTTTTTTCCGCATGGCCACAAGACAATGAAAGAAACCGGCAGCTGTAATCTACAGGCTGTAATTGTGGAAAAGCCTTTCTAAAAGAGGGTACGAATGGTTGTGTGTTAATTCATTTAACAATGCTGGAGTAATTCTGGAAAAGTCTACAATTTACAGTCAGTAGGTTCATGACTAACCCATGGAGTTATGGAGCAATAAGTGAACTGCTTTATTCATATATTCGTTCATCTTTTTACCCGTTTATTCATACCCGTTTTGGGTCTGCTGGAGCTTATTCCAGCGCACATAGGGTGAGAGGTGGGAACACCCTGGACAGGTTCGCCAGTCCATCTTAAGGCCACAATTAGACAAACAACCACTCACACACATTCACTCATATGGGCAAACTTAGAATCACCTCTCAACCTAATGTACATGTTTTTAGACCGTCCGGAGGAAACCTATGAAAGCACGGAGAGAACATGCAAACTCGGCACAGAAAGATCCCCGACCTGGGAATCAAACCCGGTACCGTCTTGTTGTGAGGCAACAGTACTAACCACTTGTTGTGAGGCAACAGTACTAACCACTGAGGCTCAGGGTGGTTAGCACAGTTGCCTTACAACAAGAAGGTCCCGGGTTTGATTCGCGGGTCGGGGATCTTTCTGTGCAATTTACATGTTCTCCCTGCGCTTGCCTTGGTTTACTCCGGGTTCTCCGGTTTCCTTCCGCCATCTAAAAACATGTACATTAGATTGATTGCTGATTCTAATTTGCCATTCATAGGAGTGAATGGGAGTGCGGTTGTTTGTCTATGTGTTGCCCTGCGATGGACTGGCAAACTGTCTAGGATGTACCTCTGCCTCTCATCCTATGTGCACTGGGATAGGCTCTAGCGGACCCCCATGACCCCGAGTTATGGAATAACAGGGTAAGCAGATGATTAGAGGCTCCAGCAAACCTGTAACCCCAACTTAGGGAATCAGCGGGTAAGAATGATGAATGAATAAATAAATATAAATACAGACAAGAGAAACCGCAAGGGAAATGGTAGCTTCAGATTAAGACAATCGTTCTAATATCTTAGCATTTGGTTCACAGGAACTTGGCTGTGGATGAACTATTATGAGGTTAAATGGATATAACAAAAACTTTATTCTGTGAAGCTTTCTCTTTCTCTTTTATGGTAACATTTATGGAAGAAGTCTCTGGTGTCAGTCATTTGTTTGTTTTTATACTGTAGAGGAGTCGGAGGACTTTATGACTTAAAACACAAAATGGAAAAGGGAACGGTTTGGAAAAAAACCCCAAAATGAAACATTACAAGTATTAACGGAACAAAATATTTTGTTGATGTTCCGTTCCAGCTTTGTGGTAGGTTTGCTTCCCAACAGACTGCTGACCGTTTGCCTTAAACAGCACATCTATTTTACTCATTTTAAGCAGTTACAATAAAAAACACACAACATACACACCCACCTTTAAATTTATTGTGGTCAATCAATGCAAAAAACATTCCTCTACTAAGCACATCCTGTCTGTGGTTAATAACAGTCAGATACATAATGGCCACCGAACAATGCCACCGCTTTCTGCCTTAAATAAAACTATTTTATTGAGATCAAATTGCCTCTTCTCCTCCTCCCTTTTTCCTCTCATCGGGATGAACTTGTAGCTGGTGTTTTCGTCCCTGGCAACCAGGCTGTTTCACAAAGCAGAAACAGAGAGGACTCTTCAGCACTTTGGCCCTCATTAGCATCTACTGACCCTGACCCTAAGGCCATGGACTGAATATCAATCACTTCTTCCCACTTCCAGCACTAAAGAGGCAACGCTCCGACTTAATAACTGACCTACGCGTCAGAGCGATTTTATTTCCAGCTATTTAGCAAGCTTCCAGGCCATCATTATTATTATTTTACACAAGGCAGTTTTACAAAGAATATTGATGGACAATTTATGACTGGCGCCATCTATTGGTAATGAAAATATTTAGCAGTGTACAAAGGGATACAAGAGAAAACAGTATGGCTTATTCATTCATTCATTCATTCATTCATTCATTCATTCATCATCTAATCCGCTTATTCCCTAATTCAGAGTCATTCCATTGAAGGTATTGTATATTTGTTATATGACTTTTCCTCTGTTTTATTTTACACAATTAAATAGAAATCTGTAAAGATTATCTTATGAAGAACAATGAGTTAATATGTTTACAGAACATAAAATAATTTTTAATTCCACTGTTTTATAGGGTCTACGGCTCATCCAGCTTTTTGGGGTTTTCTTTTGCCCTGCTGTGCAACAACTGATTTTTCATGTATGGAGCTTTTGAGAAACGTACCCGAGTTGCATGTATTGCACGTCTGAAAGGGCACAAAATCTGCTGTGAGCCAGTGAATAAAAGAGGGCAGTGTTGGCGGAGGAGGGTCACCAGGCTCCTTGCCAACATCATGGAACAGACTAGTACATATTGGGTGGTGGGTCAGATGTTAAGGTCGCCATTTTCTCAAGGCAAAAACAGGGGGAAGGGGGGGGAGAGAACCAGGACGAATGTTTGCCATCATATGCTCATTTTAAAAGGTTTTAATAAACCCTAACCTTCTTATTACCTCTCAAAGCTGCCTAGGGACATCCACAGGTCATGAGTAGAGCAAGGTAAAACTGCTCCCAATGTAGGGAGGTTCCACTTCAAGGGGAGGAGATAGCACATGACCCTGCACTGCTGCAGACGGTCTGGGACACTCTTTCTTCCTTGCCAAGACTTCAAAAAAAACCACAAGGACAAAAACAAGCAACAAGGACTGGCCCTCGTTGTCATCACCTCAAAAGACGTTTTTCTGTTCAGTGCCTATCTTGAAGTTTTCAGCACAGATCAGTGCAATAAGCAAACTGTAAAAATATGCTATTCAAATTACACTAACAAAAAAAAAAGTGCAAAATAATGTGGTTAGTCTAGACAGTACAAGCATGCAGAAATATTGATCTTATCCTCATTGTGGCTTTTTGACAGCACTGAGGCACATCCAATGCCATGTATACGTCAAACATTTCTTAACTTTAGCAACAAACAGGATGATTCTTTATGTCTGCAATGTAAAAAAAAACCCCAAAAAACCCATATGCTTTAAATCATGTCAAACCTGCCTTCATGTTCATAGATTCTATAAAAGCAGATTGTACATTATAAATACCATGTGTTTGCATGTTTATATTTTTCACAGAATGGTTTCCTGTAGGAAGGACCATCAGTGTATACGTCTCAAAGATTAACCAGTAGTCTGACATAGGCTCCACATGTGCATCCTACTCGCCTGCTTTTACATTTCCAACCCAAACATGCTTGAAAAAGTCAGTCTCTTTGTCAAAGTAAGATTAAATCCAGTTAGAAGCAGACCTAGAAAGTTCAGCTTTAAAAAAAAAAAAAAAGCTGGAAATATTTATAGTTACAGTTTGGTATTTGGCATACGTTCTTATCCAGAGCGACTTACATTTGGTCTCATTTTTACAACTGAGCAATTGTGGGTTAAGGGCCTTGCTCAAAGGACCCACAGTGGTTGCTCAGTGGAGGTGGAGTGGTATTAGTCAAACACCTGAACCACTAGGCTACCACTTCCCCTTTATTTACTAAAAAGGGGATATTATTATCCCATAAATGCCCATTACAAGAAGCTCTGGCACTGCTAGGACATTTAAACAATTGTTTAGGGTTTGTTCAATTCTCCCCAAAGCCAAACATCTTGAATGACTGAAGTTAAAATACTATATTTCTTCTTTCGTCTGCTCTCCTTAAGGGTTGCTGCAGCAGATTGCGCTACTCCACATTACCCTGTTCGCTACATTTACTTATTTCACCCAAACTACCTGCATATCTTTTCTCACCACATCCATCCTCAGTATTCTTCTACCAATATACATTTACAGTTTGGCAGACGCTCATATCCAGAGACTTACATTTTGTCTTTTTTTTTTTATTTCAGTTGAGCAATTGTGGGTTAATGGCCCACAGTGGTTAGTTGTTATACTGCATGTCCCTACTCTGCACAAGTCCAAACCATCTCAACCTAGATTCCCTCACCTTGTCTCCAAAACATCTTACGTGCACAATCCCGCTAATAAACTTATTTCTAATCCTATCCAACCTCTTCACTCCCAATGAAAATCTTATCTTAAGTTAAAATACTATGTTTAAATAAGAGAGGGGGGAAAAAAGAACCTGGTTCCAGCCAGCCACTATTATAATACAACTTCAGGTATTTGCCTAAAATTAGAGTTAAAGTAAAATTCTTGCAGCTGGTAGACTATCAAAATAATATGTACAGATTCTTTCCCCTTTAACCTGCATAGGGGTCAAATTGTTTTGCACTCCTCTCAGACAGGTTTGTTCAGTTACATTTATTTGAGTTTATCTAGGCAGGATTACGGTTATAGCCGTTGTGAAGTGAGGAGTTATAAAATGTCATGCCATTCATGTATTCATTAAATCTTCCTCTTGTTGGTAAAACAAATGTGTTGACCTTAAATTACAACTGCAAATCTGATACATTCTTTAAATCATGTTGGTAAAGTAATAAATGCAGTTTATAAAAAATAAAAAAAATAAATAAAGTTGGACATACTTGTCAGTATGTTTTTTTAAATAAAGCTGTTTTGATGCAATACTCTGGATCTGACCGTACAGGACATTACCCTACTATGTATTGTGTGAGAATGACTCACATCTGCCACATCATCAACATTAAAAAGTCAACAATACAGCCCTGAAAAGTACAGCCTTTTGTTGAGTTTGGAGTTTCCAAGGAAGTATTTTCCAGAGAATGTTTTTCTCCTCATGACTGACCAGACAACACTTTCCACAGGCAGATTGTAAAAACCAGAGCAGCCTTCAAAAATCACAAGGACATTGTTAGATGTTACGTGCATAATTCAATAAAAAAATAAATAAAATACCAACATACTATATATTTCACCATACGTATATTTCACCATTTCAGGTTTTATTTGCTATGTAAATAAAAAGTATCACAGCACAATCTTAAAAATAATGAGTTTATTGAAACAGAAAAGCGCCAGGTACAATGTCTGGCTGACCAGACCCTGGGTGCAATGCTTTTCAACAATTAAAAAACCAAAACAAATCTACTTACAAATCTCCAGGTTCATCCTCTTCAGGAGGGAGGGATTAAAAAACAAAAACCCAGCCAAAACCAATTGAAACCTCTTACTATGTTGTGGTAATAGTGTGTTCCAAGTTTAGGATTTATACTCACAGATGTTTTACAACAGTTGTCCGTCATACATTACCAGATTTAACTCCTGACACCAGCTCCATGGTGTGTTCCTTTGACGTATGTTTAAAAAGAATGTCAAGTGCAGAACACGAGAAGTGTGTAGAAGTTTGGATGGTTATTTCTTAGCAAATGAGATCTTCATTGCATTCGTCTGTGTGATCTTGAAGCCCTGCAATGCTTCTCTGGCTGCACCAGCCTGAACTTCGTTATCAAACTCCACAAAGGCGATATCGTGGCGACCTGGAACGAGACGCACTTCTTTGAACCCCGGGAACCTAGAAAGGAAAGAGTGTTTTAATAAAAAACATTGAACAACAAAAAAAATAATAATAATAAATTTGTTAAAGTTACCACCACATACATCAAACCAACTTAAAAATGCTGTAATAAAAGGAACCAGAAAGTATTTTTCCATCTTAATAAAGCTTTTCCTGGGTTTATATTACAGTATAAGGTTTTATATTGCTTGTTCCCAAATCTGTAAATTTGGGTTAGTATAGAAACTGCACTTCTAGAAAATTCAGCAACATCTGACTAATTAGGGTGGAGAAATATAACACTACTGCTGTACATTAAATGTTACCCATGAAGCCTCACAGCAACAATTACAAAGAAACTACTCACTGATTAAACAACATGGAGAGCATAAGCTCATTGGTCTCCTCTGGCAGGTTGGTGAGGAACAGGATATGATTAGGTGGGTTCTCCTGCAGATTTAAAATAGACCTTAAGTATTGCAAAAAAGTGCATTCAAGAGTGTTATTAGTATTATTTTATACCTGCTGAGGCATCTGTCCTGGCATCATCTGTCCAGGAGGCATGGCACCTGGTGGCATCTGTCCAGGGCCCATTCCTGGGGGTGGCATCATACCAGGAGGCGGCATGTATGGAGGCTGCCCTGGCATCGGCATCATACGGGGAGCTTGACTCATAGGCATTCCCTTTAGAAATAAGAGCATAAATTAGTTAAGTTCATCAAAACTGCAAATATGACAATCTTTAAGTAAGATACATGAAACCAAAATACTTGTGTTATTAAACTCACAGGCATAGCTGAAGGAACTCCAGCCAAGCCAGAAGCAGCAGCTGCCTTCTTCGATCCTCCCGATTCAGCAGGTTTAGGCTTCTTCTTCTCCTTTTTGCGATCTCGCTCCACATACGTGCCTTTCATCTTTGCAATAATGTCAGAGTCTTGTTTGGCATACTGAATGCGCTGTGTGGTGAAAAAACAACCCCAAACAAACTACTTGTATAGAGGCACATGAATCTCCAATAGAAATTTTCTTGCACATTTGCTGAAAATGCTGCCAACTTCCTGTTATAGTTTGTTTAAAGTTAAAGATTAAAAAAACCAGCAATGTTCCACAGCAATTAATTTAATTGCTAACATTTACAACAATTATTTGCTTGGGGTTTAATTGAACAAATGTTTAGAATGAGGATTTAGCATGATCATGCAGAAAGGTAAATCAGTACAAGAATAAAACTGGGACTTACCATAGGTTTATCATAGAAAGGAAAACCTTGCATGGATCGCAGAGCGTTTGAGGCACTGTTAACCTCTTTAAAGATTACAAACGCCTGACCCCTCATTTTCAGAGACCGGGAAACAAGGATATCCAGGATTTGGCCAAACTGTGAGAAAATGGCGTACAGCGACTTCTTTAGTTCTGAGAAATAAGAGCGAGCTCAATTAACAATTAAAATCAACAGACTCCAAATTGAAAGTATGAGCAAAGGGGTAGTTCAGTAGTTTAGATGGGCTGTAATTGGAAGATCAGGGTTGCCAATTCTGGGCCTTGGCAAATAGTCAAGTCATCTGCCAAACACCATAAACATAAGTTATATCAATAAAATACTAAGCAACTAATATAAGAAAATGATGTAAAAGTTATCCATACCATCTTTTTTTATTTTTTCATTCAAGTTGTTGATGTAAATGGTGTGGTTTAGGCGCGCCTCCTGGGTAGACATGGCTCTGGGTAAAAGAAACAATAGGTTATTAGTCCTGTTATACCCTAGACCACTTGCTATATAGTGCGAAAAGTCGAATGATAACGAGTTACAGCTAGGACACAGTAGTAACGACTTGAAATTCTAGACAAAAGAAACGACAATTGGCGGTTGATTAATTAGCTGAGATAGCTAAGCTAGCTAAACAACCATGCTTAAAACTACATTTAAACTAAGCACAATCTCATATTTTCTACCTAGTGCCCTAGTTGGGATATAAATATAATATAATATGAAAATAAAAGAAATACTTACATTAGTTAAAAAAAATAAGCAGCCACGCTGAAGACTAAATTTAAGATCATAGACGGAAACAGGAAACACTTCCAGGAAGTTCCGCCTTTTCCCATACAGCTTGTATGATTGGTCCTTTATTCCTCTACGACCCATGTATTGGTCTGCTTCACCGCGTCACTGCTCCATACTCTATTTTTATTGGATGCGATACACAAGGTTTTGATTATTCCTGATTTGATTCGCCAGCATATAACTATTTTGTATCATTCAATTTTGCTCGGGTAGAACATTGTTAGCGTTCCTGCAAAGACAATTATTGCACATTATATATCCTAATATATAATTATGTATATAAATACAAGTGATTTTCTTTTTTATGAAGAGAAAATATTTTAAAAGTAATGTAAACTCATGCGGTCAATTTATTACCTTATAAGGAATTCGGGTCTATATTTTGCATGGTTCGAGCATACTCTCGGCCTGAACCATTAAATGTTCATTTTATTTGCGAAGTTCACTCGGTAGGGTGTTAATGCATTTATTGTAGGCTATTCGTAGTGCACTTATTGTGGATTTAGGGATTGAATTAGGATCCCGCCTCAGACCCAGTTGTCACTGGGATTTTTAGAGCGGTTTTGTCATGGAATTAAACTGTGCTAATAAAGGTCAGTGCAGATTTGACTGAAAGTGACAATAAGCGAGTTTATAAATATAAAAATAGTTAAAGTAAAAAAACAACAACAGGTGGATTAGGTTGATTTGCGATTTTAAATTGCCCATGAATGTGTGTGTGTGAATGGTTGTTTGTCTATGTTTGACCCTGAGATGGACTGGCGACCGGTCCAGTGTGTACCCCTGCCTCTCGCCCTCTGTGAGCTGGGATAGACTCCAGCAAACCCCAATGACCCCGAATTAGGGAATAAGCAGGTAAGAAGATGAATGAATGAATGATAATAGTTCTAGTTTCCTATCTTATCAAATTAATTTGCATTCTGCCCAAGTGTGAAAAGTAGAAATGATGCCTGTAGTATCTCCCCTACTACATCCACTACCTCCTCCTCCTCCTGCCTTGGCTCCTTCACTGCCATGTAAGAAGAAACTGTATCAGGCCATAGCAGAAGGAAGGACTGCTGTGAAAGGAGACTTCCAGGAAGCCTGTTTGCTGCTCACCCAAAGAGAGAGCAGGTAATCATTATAAATGGATGATCTCACACACAGTGCATAAAAGTTTATTCATCTTCTAACCTGCTTAGTGCCTAATTCTGGGTCACAGGGTTCTGATGGAGCTTATCCCTTATGTTTAGTGGGAAAGGCAGGGTTACACCCTGGAAAGGTTCAGTTTGTGTAAACACTTCCTCTATGAACAATAGTCTTTATCCAGTTTCAGGAAGGACCTGCAGTGGGTGCTGTTTAACAAGTATGTGCCTTCATTGATCCAGGACGGCCCCAAGTGAGTATTCTTATCCGTTATGCCCCACGCTATGACCCATGTTGTGTGTGGTATGCAGTAAGAAATACCTAGGGTAGTTTCAGTGTATTCAGTTAAACATAATACATTAAGTCATTCATTCATCTTCTTACCCGCTTATTCCCTAATTCCGGGTCACGGAGGTCTGCTGGTGCCTATCTTAGCGCACATAGGACGAGAGGTGGGGGCACATCCAGGACAGGTCGCCAGTCCATCTTAGGGCAACACATAGACAAACAACCACTCACACACATTCACTCCTATGGACAATTTAGAATCACCAATCAACCTAATCTACATGTTTTATGATTGTGGAAGGAAACCAGAGAGTGCGGGGAGAACATGCAAACTCAGCACAGAAAGAACCCCCCTGGCCTGGGAATTGAACCCGGGACTGTGCTAACCACTATATCACCAGGCTGCCCGAGTAGTTAACATTTGCATGATTTATCATGTGATGACTGTTTTTTTCTCAGTATATAGACATTTCATAAAACATTAGGTCATCTCTTTGTAGTAGAACGTAACCATCATATAATAACACATTTACTAAAGTCATCATTTGTATCTAAGATGTAAGTATAGAACAAGTGTTAACTAATTGTTTTAAAATATTTTATTTCTAGATGTGGATTAGTGGCTTTATGGATGGCAACCCATCTGGTGAAACCTACTATTAACATATCCATGGAAAACCTCATGAAGATGGCGGAGAACAAAGGTTACACTGCTCAGGGCGAGATGTTTTCAGGTACTCACTCTTTTGGCTCTTCATAGTGGATTTAAACTCTGATGTCACTTTGTAGTGTTTTTCTGTGCATGATTGCAGATGCCACTCAGCAAAGGGTATACAACAAAATAGCCAATGTGTGTCAATCAATAACAATGTATATATGAAGACCACTAGTTGTCAAAAAGACAGGAGTAGAATCTGGAGGTGGCAGAGTTGAAGATGTTGAGATTTTCATTGGGAGGGACGAGGATGGACAGGATTAGAAATTAGTTTATTAGAGGGACGGCGCACGTAGGATGTTTTGGAGACAAGATGAGGAAGGCTAGGTTGAGATGGTTTGGATAGAGGAGGGACATGCAGTATATTGGTAGAAGCATGTTGAGGATGGAGGTGCCGGGCCAGAGGAAAAGAGGAAGACCAAGGAGGAGGTAGGTAGTTGGGGTGAAAGAGGTAGATGTAGTAGAGGACAGGGTAATGTGGAGAAGAGCAATTTGCTGTTGCGACCCCTAATGGGAGCAGCCAAAAGGTGAAGATGATATGAAGACCACTAGGGGGCTCTAATTATTAAGTCATGGTTGTAAAACTATATAATATAATATACATATTTACTTTAATTGCTCTTAGTGGAATTTATTTTTATTGCAGCTAGTGACATGGCCCTGCTTGCACAGGAGGTGTGTGGTGTCAGAGTTCAGAGGCTTTCTGGAGGCATCACAGAAAACACAGCATTGATTCTAAAACATCTCACCGATGGGCAGCCGATCTTAATACCGTATCCTGACCTATGCATGCCTTAAGACAGGGGTCACTAAATGTTCCACTGTGGGACTGGTGTGTTGAGTATTAAAGAGAACAATCGTATTGCATTTGCTCATTTGTCAATGATCTCCTGGTTCACCAAAAAAATGGACAAATTTGTAGTTCATCTTAGGTAGCGTGGTGGCGTAGTGGATAGCACGGTCGCCTCACAACAAGAAGGTCCTAAGTTCGAATCCCGGGATCTTTCTGTGCAGAGTTTGCATGTTCTCCCCGCGCTTGCGTGGGTTTCCTCCGGGTACTCCGGTTTCCTTCCATAGTCCAAAAACATGCAGATTAGGTCAATTGGTGATTCTAAGTAGCCCATAGGAATGAATGTGTGTGTGAATGATTGTTTGTCTATGTGTTGCCCTGAGATGGACTGGCAACCTGCCAAGGGTGTACCCCCGCCTCTTGCCCTATGTGTGCTGGGATAGGCGCAGCAGACCACCGTGATCCTGAATTCGGGAATAAGCGGGTAAGAAAATGAATGAATGAATGTAATTCATCTTCACTTTCGGCAGATGATAATAATGTCTCAGGAATACTGGACCCAGGTGAGGAAGATACCATCAGTGTGGGTCGCAATGCAGCAATACTGGAAACATGAAATGCAGGAAATATCAAGAGCTTTAATATAAGTAAATGTGAAGGGAGGTATTTTGGTAGGTTAAATGGGGTACCAGACAAAAATGCCCTAATCTAACATACTTCTAGGCAGGTTTGTTGGGGCAAGTTGGAGACACTGGCCCTCCAGACAGAGTTTGGTGACCCGTGTATTATGACATGCATTTTTTTCCCACATAAGATATTTAGATATGTTTTGTAATGTTTGAAAGAATATTTTAAAGTTTGGTGTGTTTGCTACATAACTACTTTGTCACAGATATGACGAGGATTTTAACCATGAGCCATGCCAACGCAATGGACACAAAGCTCACTGGGCAGTGGCTTCAGGTGAGAGATGGACTCACAACATATGAATGAAATAAAATGGCATCATTTGGATTTACAGATTAGTTAATGGGACAGGTGGCACGGTGGTCTTGTTGTGAGGTGACTATGCTAACCGTATGTGTTTATACAATATATGAGGGAGAGGCCAAAGTCATTATTATTAAATATTTTTTTATTTTACTATTGTGTACACAAAACAGAAAACCATGACCTCATATACACTATTTGTGTAGAGGGCGCTATTTGGAAAACCAAACTAACCTATGACATATTGGTTTAATATACATCACCTGTATTTCTTTTAAGGTGTGATGCTTGGGCTGATGCAGGAGAGTGTAAGCAGTGAACTGCCTCATAATGACACCACACTGCCATGGCTGCACCTTTCCCAAAGCTGTGCACCAACTAACTGGCTCATGAATCCAGTTGAGATCTACATCTTAGCCAAACAGGGGAAGAGTCTACGCTACCAGTTATGGAACATAAAAACAGTGACCGAGAGTAATGCCCAGCTTAGAGAAATGGACCCGCAGAGGGCTGGTGATGGATCCTACTACGTGCTGCCCAAGGGTGGGGTAGAGAAAGGACTTGCTGGCCAGGTGGTGCTAATACATACCTCTATGACCAACTGATACCAGGAACATGTGATGGGAATACAGCACAAGTGTGTACTGTCTCAAACCAGCCTATATTTCGTCTTTTATCCACTAGGTGGCCTTATTTACTTGATATTTTTATTGCTGACTGTGTGTATAAGTACAGAAACGCACTAAATAAAGACTGTAGACTGCTGCAATAATATTATGGTGTATATTATGGTTGATATTAAATTGATTATAATTTCAAGTTACAGTAATTGTCCTAGTGCAGGGGTATCAAACTCAGTTCTTGAAGGGATGGTGTCCTGCAGAGTTTAGCTCCAACCCTAATAAAACACACCTGAATCAAATAATCAAGATCTTGCTAGGTATACTTGAAACTTAGAGGTAGGCATGTTGGTGTCAACTTGGAGCTAAACTGTGCAGGACTCCAAACTTCCAGGAACTGAGTTTGACACCTGTGTCCTAGAGAGTATCAGTTTTCCCACATAAATAAGGGAATGAATGCCAGCCATATTGAGACATTCATTCATCTTCTTACCTGTTTATTCCCTAATTCGAGGTTACAGGAGTCTGTTGCCATTTATCCTAGCGCACATAGGGCGAGAGGCGGGGGTACACCCTGGACAGGTCGCCAGTCCATCTCAGGGCCACAGATAGACAAACAACCATTCACACACACATTCACTCCTATGGACAATTTACAATCACCCATCCACCTAATCTGCATGTTTTTGCACGGTAATAGGAAAACCACGCACGCGCGTGTTGGAATATCTTAGTTCCAGTGAAGGAATATACAATTCTATACTAACTGTGGGCTTCCCGATTTGTTGCAACAGTTTGGAGAGAAACCACATATGGATCTGATTTGTCAGATGACCACAAACTTTTGGCAATATAGTATATTTATGGATCGGTTTGCATCGTTCTTTATACACACAGGTGTTTATTAGCACGCCTTGGGACACCTGTCGTCATGCCAACACGTCGTGTGAACTATTATTTAACTTACGAGCCTCATTGGCCTCGTAACTCAAGGGGAGGTTAACCAGTCTTTTAAAATAGTGTTGGCAAAACACAGTAAAGAACTGATTAACATTTCATCATCTTCTTCTTCTTCTTCTTCTTCTTCTTCTTCTTCTTCTTCTTCTTCTTCTTCTTCTTAAGAAAATTAGTTTCAACGCACATGGCATGTCAGTTTCTTCCACATGGCATTCTTTTGCATCGGTAATAACAATCACTGTAACAACATAACAATGAACATTAGTTCCGCCTGGAAATTAAATAGATCCTCTTGGAATCTCATTTCTAACACATTATAGAGCAATGAAAAATAAAAATACCTTTTACATAGAAATATGAATTCTTATTTTTGAACATAAAACATTTTATAAACTAAATTACATGAATAAATAAAGTTACTCTGACCACAGCTACAATAGTTATTTATTTCTCTGAAAACTTTCAGGTCGGCGCGGTGGCGTAGTGGTTAGCCTCAAAACAAGAAGGTCCCGGGTTCGAATCCCGGGCCGGAGATCTTTCTGTTCGGAGTGTGCATGTTCTCCCCGCGCTTGCGTGGGTTTCCTCCGGGTGCTCCGGTTTCCTCCCACAGTCCAAAAACATGCAGATT
>JAOTRA010000025.1:1242213-1252586 GCA_026260255.1 Pseudolaguvia tuberculata | reverse complement strand
TATATATATATATATAAAATCTAATGTAAACTTACAAAATATGCGGACAGAAAGTTCTCCAATAAAAAAATAGGCAAATAGCAGAAATATTACATAATATGCAAAAAAAATCTGTTGTATTCAAATGTAGAAACTCAATTCCCATCTCAATTCCTATTATACTCGATCCAAAACCTCTCACTCGTTTATTTCTCTTTCAGTGTTGATCCTGGTCCAGTGGCGACAGATCCTATTCCAGAGACACTGAGAACAGGCCTGAAATGTAACCTTTATGGGATGCTTGAGTGTGTGATGTGGGGTGGGGTGGAAGGGGGGTAGGATCAACTACAGATCAAACTTTATGTCCATTAAGTATGTTTCACAGTAATGCTCTTTTTCCTCTCCTCTCCTCTCCTCTCCTCTCCTCTCCTCTCCTCTCCTCTCCTCTCCTCTCCTTTTCCTACTACAACAACGATGTGATGTGTTGAATAATTTATGCAGAATTATTCTGTTTATTATTCTGTACATTGTCTGGCTCAGATATGACAGTGGACAATTCCCTGCTGTTAATAACGTCTGCTAAATGGTATCTGCTAGCATGCATAACATTTAAGAATATTGCATTTCTCTTCAACTCAAAACAGGACCACATATTCAGTTACTAAAGAAATAACATTATCACAAGCACATTTTTAACAACAGTATTCTAAACTATGTCTAATAGCAAAATCTACATTGAAGAACAGGACATTTTACTCCTAGAACATCTCGTGAAGGAGTCATTATTGTGTCTTGTTCCTATAGAAGCAAAAGAAGAGAAAGGCTGGGGGCAGGCCTGGGATTTGGACATACCAACCGTTAATGTATTCAATTCTTTTGTAAGAAACAAATGTGCCATGCCATAATAGGGTGAGAAAGGGGGAAGAAAAAGAAGTACCAGGGAGGCGGGAGACACATGAGGCCATACAGACTTCCAACTTCAAATCAGCGTCCATTTGTGTCTGTCAGCACCTATAATTTTATCACTTGAAATCATTAAAAGTGTTTAATCCGGGTTTCGCTAAAGCAGGTTTGTCTATAAATGTAAACAACCTAAGACACTTCAAACAGTGTGTAAATTTCCTGATTACCAAGGTGACAATACAGAGCTCATATCTGTCTGGAGCCGACAGGGTGATGAGATCTATGCAACAGAAGACGGAAAGACAGGTAAGATTTGTTACTAAGTGATTCAATGAAAGGGCAATCAAAGATGAGTACTTTGAGTACTGCATTAGTAATAATCACTAATAATTATAATAATTACTGTAAGCCTAGTACACTATAGTAATTCATGAAGATTTTGTTCACAAATTTACATGAAGAAAAAAAAAATCACATTTATTAAGATAAATGTTCTTTATATACCTGAAAATGTCCAATTATAAATATAATACAATTGCTCATACTGTAAATAATTGCACATGTAATGAAATTTTTTATTTACACACGTCACATATATACGGTAACATAAAAGATTGGCCAATTTCTTTTTCTATTTTCTGTGGCCCACACTCAGATTCTCACCACATCCTGTAAAATTGCAGCATGTTTGTCTGAATAAAAGAATCTTCACTGAAATGACTTTATTATTCGGCTTCTGTAAACACATGATCTCGATTAGTAATTTATTATATAGAGACTAGAAAAGCAGGACTAGTTAATTAATAGTTAATAAATAGTACTTTCTGTACTAAAGAAAGTTTATATTTGACTATAACTACTTAATAGAATTTCACTTAATATATTTACCTAATAGTGTTGGACTGCCGCCCCAATGAATCAGTTGTATAAATGATATACATTTGAGTGGCTCTGGATGCCAGAGCCAAATGCCAGAAACATAATGCGAATTTAAAAATAGTTTTATTAGCTTTGTCAGATTTCCTTAAACAGAGCGATTATTTAAATTTTTTTTTATAGAACTGAGCAATTGGTGGTTAAAGGCCATAATTATGAACTCACGGCGGTGGCTTGGTGGTGCTGGGAATCTAATCCTGGTCTTTCTATTTATTTATATATTAATAGAGAGCCTAAACGATTTTCTTATGTTCTTAAATATTGTATAAGTAATGTTTTCTTTATTTCAAGCTGTTCTAAGACTTTATACTAAATGGAATTAAATGATTTATATATATTTATGTTTCTGTGTTTTATCTTTTCAGAATAATTGACATTATGGGTGGCATCAGTCTGTTTATCCTGCTGGTTATTTATACAACTGTATGCTGTGCTTTCCTGCCCAATTTCTGGTCTCAAGTACTAACGTTGTCATGGAATTCTTATACACACCAGTATATGACAGAAAAGGCTGTGCTCAACGTCACCATGGAAACTATTTACCTGATGCCTGAATATGCTGGAGGTCAGGAAAAGGTACAGACAGCAGGACAATGATCTCATTCTACTTCTTTCTTTTTAATCAATGTCTTATTATGCTACATGTATACCTCATGTATCAACCATTTAGGAACCCATTATCTGTAAAACACACGCGCACACAAATTTCGTAGTCTAAAACTATATTTGTAATGCTCTATCAACGAAAGGTGACCTGTGCAGTGTGTGTAACCCTCCTGCCTTTCACCCTTTCAAATAGCCTCCAGCAGACCGCAGTGACCCCAAATTAGGCAATAAGCGGGTACAGAATATGAATGATCGTTTGTATTTGAATTTGTTGTATGTATTATTGTACGTTTTATTCTAGATTAGAAATATATATATACACAATCTTTGAAATATATTAATTCATCTTCTTACCCACTTATTCCCTTATTAGGGGTCACATTTTCTGGAGCCTATCCCAGCGCACATAAAGTGAAAGGCAGGGGTACATTTACATTAATAGCATTTTGGCAGACGCTCTTATCCAGAGTGACATATATTTTTTCTCGTTTTTCTCATACAACTGAGGAATTGGGGGTTAAGGGCCTTGCTCAGTGGCCCACAGTGGTTGCTTAGCAGAGCTGAGAATTGAACCCTGATCTTTCTAGTATCAGTCCTACAACTTAAGCTAATCCTTCCCCCAGGTACAGACTGGACTGGTTGCTAGTCCATCGCAGGGCACGCATAGACGAACTACCACTCACACACACACACATTCACTCCTATGAGCAATCAACCTAATGTACATGTTTTTGGACTGAGTACCTGGAGGAAACATGCACAGAAAGATCCCTGACCCGGAAATTGAACCCAGGACCTTCTTATTGTGAGGCGACCGTGCTAACCACTACGTCACCCTATTTGAACTAATAACAAACTAATACAAAATGAAAATTTATCATAAACTTTGGTCAGACAAGACAATGCCAAATAAAAATCATTTTGTATCTGCTCACTTGTGTTGAAATCAGGTTGAACTTGGTCGGGCATTTTGGAAATCCATGGCTGAGGTGGTCAGTGCCAATGCAGAAATGGACTTCCTGAGCTCTACACGATCTGACCCTGTGTATCACTTTGACTCAGAGAGAGTAGAAGAAAGTACAGAGATGATGCGAGACTTCTGGAAACAGACAATTTTGTTGACTCAGAAAAAGGATTATCAGGAAGCAAGACATATCCTGGGACAGCTCCTCCATGGCTTACAGGTTTAAGATTTTAACAGAGCAATTAATTTCATTAAGTTAGTTAGTCAAATAACTAGATCTGCTTGAAAAATAAATTAAAAGAGAAACTTTCACTCTGTGTGGTTGTGAGTGTGTAGGACTTTTACAGTCACAGCAACTGGGTGGAAATGGGACAGCATGCTGAGTACCTTCATCTGTTGAACCCCAAAGAGCCGGCAGTACCTGTAGCTTCAGGTGAGCTGAGTCCCATGACCAATAACCTAAACTGTAACATCTGGTCTACGCACAAGACTAAAAAGTAGGGTTGGATAATATATAAAAATTATGGAAATATCCCAAATGTGTGTATTGTGATATGCATATCGCAGAGGTTTAATTCTACAAATAATAATTTAAGGTCAACGCGGATAGTTAAAATATCCGGCATGCAAATGTTGGTTTTTGGTTTGCCTTCTTTGTCTAAAGACATTTAACAAGCCGTGAATCTTTCATAGCAAGAACAGCAGCTTCCATTCAAGCACAATTTGCATCAACTTTGCTGTGCTAAAATTTTTCATATTAATTGTGGTTGAAGAAACTTCAAGGTTTAAATTGTAACCTGGGACACAATATGACTGGGGATTTTGCACGTGAGGTTTTTTTTTAAAAGTGCGCCCTCATATGATCATCATGCGCTGCTACATCCATTGTTTTCCTATTCTTACATTTACAGTATTTGGCAGGCGCTCTTATCCAGAATGACATACATTTGATCACTTTTTTACAACTGAGCAATTGTGGGTTAAGGACCTTGCTCAATGGCTCACTGCGGTTGATTGGTGGCGGTGGGAATCAAACCCTTGTCTTTCTTGTATCAGTCCAACAGCTAAACACTAAGCCACCACTTACATTGTTCTTCTTCTTATTGTTCTTTTGTCTGCATGCATGTGCAAATGTTATAGGGGTGAATGGGGGGAGCAGGAATGAGGATGCAAATCTGTAATTTGGCCTAGGATGCCATCCGAGAATGGTAGAATATAAAATCTGGTTTCATCTGTCAGCAGTACATCGAATGCACTGAATGTTATAACCTGTGATTTCAGAGAACACTCCTACTTGTACTGCATGCCATCGATTTAGTTGTTATAATAATTTATTGGAAGAGCTTGTCAGTGGTCCAGCTGAGCCTCTTCTGACTACTGGATATTTTAGCACTTACCCGGTCAAACCTACAGGTAAGTCCTATAAGATCAGTTCTAATCAACACAGACATATTAGCAGTGTCAGAAAAGTTAGCTGTGTTATGTGATAATGGATTAAAGTAGTAAATTACATTTTTTAAATGAGTGTTAAAAACTAAGATGCATTTACAGTGATAACCTCTATAGGGTCAGACTGTGATTTTTACATTCTAGATTATCTTGGTGTCTCATAGGAAAGTGCAGCCATGGTGGAGTTCTGGACAGCAGTCGTCACCAGGCAGCCGAGGGTGGCATTAATAAGGACAGCACGTCCCCTTTGTTCTCTCCACACAACTTTCTACACAAAGAAGCTGCGCAGCTTGCTTCCATGGCAACTGTAAGAGTGCTCCATGACCTCAGAGATGAGGTGGGGCCCAAAAACCTCCTCAGGTCAGAGAGTAAAACTAAATGAATCTTCAAATAGCTTTGTAGTCACAAAAATGGAAAAAAAATTTTGAATACAAAAATTTGTAGTCACAGGTATTTAAAATGGACAGTCTTTATCAGAGGCTGAAAAACACTTTGTGACTTGAGTCGGCTTTGACATTGGACAGCAAGAAAAATTTCTCTAAATATCATTCTTTAAGCCTAAAATTTGATAATCTTTCCTAACCTGATCAAAAATACACAGAAAATAAAATATTTTAAAAAGGTTTTTGTAATGCTACAGTTTTAACATTGAGACGATTTCATTCATTCATTCATTCATTCATTCATTCATTCATTCATTCATTCATTCATTCATCTTTTTACCTGCTTATTCTCTAATTCTGGGTCACAGGGATCTGCTGGACCCTATCCCAGCACACATAGGGCAAGTGGTAGGGATACACCCTGGACGGGTCGCCAGTCCATCACAAGGCACCCATAGACAATCACTCACACACACATTCCCTCCTATCGGCAAATTACAATCACCAATCAACCTAATGTGCATGTTTTTTAACTGTGAGAGGAAACCGGAGTACTTGGAGGAAACTCACGCAAGTGATCCCCGGCTTGGGAATCAAAGCCGGGAACTTCTTGTTGTGAAGTGACTGTGCTAACTACTACGCAACCACGCCATCCAGTGTCTGATTTAACTAGTAACATTCAACAACAAATAATCAGTTTACTGTTATGTTATTTTTCCAGGCTCTTCAGTGTCAAACAGCCTCCGGCCCTGGTGTTTGTCATAGACACTACAGGTAGCATGTTTGAGGAGATCACAGCCGCTCGTCTCCGTGCCTTGTCCATCATTCAATCACGGGCAAGGAATCAGAAACCTGGGCCTCCTGGCACTTTCCTGCTTATCCCCTTCCACGATCCAGGTAAGAACCTAAGGACATTTTTTATAGGTTACAAGAACTAATAGAAATATTATATTATAAATATTAGAAGTCATGGAATGGCAGTGAAAGATGTACAAAACCATAATAGTGTGATGTGAAATGTAGTATGCTTATCTGTAATACAGATTATATTATATTTTTAGCTGTAGGTCCTGTTTTAGAGACAGATGACCCTAATGAATTCCAGCAGTTCATGGAAAATTTGTTGGCGCTTGGTGGAGGAGATGAACCAGAGATGTGTCTTTCTGCTGTTCAGGTAACTCTACATAAAATGAGGATTAAAACTATCAAGCATGAATAACTTATGGAAAGAAAGTAAATAGGTTAACTAACATAGATTCAATTATTTCATAAAAACATTTTTAGAATCAAATGGTTGCAGTGAAATACTTTATGTTTGAAGACACGTTTGATATTCTTGGTAATAAGTATGAAAATCTTGACGTGGCAAAACATTGAAGAGTCAGACCTACATCGCCTCTTGATCGATAAAGCAGAGTTTGTTAATTTGTTGAGGGTGCAATGCGTGGTGCAATGCGAGGGTGTTTTAAGATGAGCCATTTACTTTACTTATTACGTGTCTGTGTGTGTGTGTGTGTGTGTGTGTGTGTGTGTGTGTGTATTTCAGCTAGCTCTAATCCATAGTCCACCTCTGTCTGAGATTTTCGTTTTTACTGATGCATCTCCTAAAGATAGGCACCTGTACAACACTGTCAAAGCTCTTATCTTAGAAAAACAGAGCAAGGTAACCACAAACACAAAGTAAGAGAATCCCTAAACTAAACATACACAAACACCACCATTATTGAAAAATCCACCTTTTTTCTTTGACCAGGTGACCTTTCTATTGACAGAGGACCCAAATTATACAGAGAAAATAACTAGCAAAAGGAAGAAGAGATCAGCCCTATCTCCTGACAGGTTCTCTTTCTACTCTTCTCTCTCCTCATTATCTGGAGGGATGACCATTTTCACCACCGACAGAGATATTCAAAAAGCCTCAGCCATTATAGAAGACAGCACCACTTCCAGCAAGGTAATAAACGCTGATATTAGATTGAATAATCTAATGATTATTTCTGGCTGTGTTTTTAGTAATATAATAATGTTCCTTAATTATTCATTCATATTCTACTTGCTTATTTCTTAATTTGGGTCACTGAGGTCTGCTGGAGTCTTTCCCAGTTCTCTGAAAGGGCAAACAGCAGGAGGGGGACATCCTGGATAGTTCACCAGTCCATAAGAGCATCTCACACACAATTACACTTAGCAAATTTAGAACCAAGTAACCTACCATAAATGTTTTAAGACTGTGGGCAGAACCACTCAGTACTCAAAGTAAACCCACCCACCACTAAGCTGCCACTATAATTAATATTAGCATGGAAAGATGTTTTTGATATGTTCTTCAGGTGACTTTGTTTCATGCTGAAAGTGAGGCTGATTCATCACACACCTTTACAATCGATCAGCAAGTCGAATCTGTCCGGCTCCATGTTGCTGGAAAACTCACACGCTGTGTCCTCATCAACCCTAAAGGTACACACACAATGAAGTCATAAGTGTTCAACAATTCACCATCATATGAATGCATTATTTAACCCATTTCAAAAGAAAGGTCACATTAACATTAATATGTAAATACAAACCGGTCTAAAGCGCCAGAAGCACATTTTATCACCACAATAGAATATTGTTATGACTGTGTTTAGGCTAATCAATCTGAAAACAGACAACTTATCATTAAGCAGGCAGTCTAATCATCTCTTTATTACTGTCTCTGTCAGGAACTCAACAGTCTCTCCCTAGTGAAACAGGTCCTCTGGGTGAACTGGATCAGTCTGATGGTCTGTACCGAATAAGGCTTCAGCTTCCAGTAGAACCTGGCCAATGGCAGTTTAACATCACATCCCATGGTCCAATCACTTTTAATGTCTTAGGTAAACATTACTAACGAATCTATAGTCAAAGACTACATACAAAGGTGGAGGCTCCAGGCAAAATTAATGTGATACAGATGAGATCATTTTATTATATATACACACACACTTTGTCATCATTACATAGATATATATTTATACAATAAGATACAATGATACAATACTGTGCAAATAAACCTGCTGTACAATCTTTATATTTACAGTAGCAAATCTTTACCTGATAAACATTACATAATACATACTGCTGCTAAGTACAATACAGTTATTATACAGCGCAACTTACATTTGGTCTCTTTTTTTTTCTTTTTTTTTTTACAACTGAGCAATTAGTGGGTCTTGCTCAAGAACCCACAATGGTTGCCTGGTGGCAGTGAGAATCGAACCCCGGTCTTTCTGGTATTAGTTTACCACCTTAACCACTAGGCTACATACTTCCCTACAAACTTTGTTAACCTGTTTCCCAGTTACACTGTTAGTAATTGGACTATTATCACTAATTCATTTTTGCAAATAAATAAACAAAAATAATCAGTAATATATTTGGCAGATGTTATATAAATGATTGACTTTATTTATATAACTGAGCAATTGGGGGTTAGGGACCTGACAACTTGGTTAACACCTAAACTACCATGTCTTTATTAGTTTGTCATATAATTACCCGTAAGGTCAATTGTATCATGTTGAAATTAGCTACATTTAAGTAAGCGCTGTCCTAATTTAAAGAATGGCATCCGCTGTATCATGGGAAAAAAACAAGCCAGTGTAACATGTCAAAGGGCTCCTAAAGAGAAATTCAGACAAATTGTTATATTAATAATAAAATTATCAATTGACAATATGGTCATCGGCCATTAGCCCTGGGGCAACTGCTGCCTTGCTGCCCTATTGATGCTTCTTGTTACATACAATACATATTATCTAGTTATTTTTTTCTTCTTTTTTTTTTTAAAATTAGCACTGGGTGAAACTTTACTAACTATAAATATCACATGATTTATACTTCTAGGAGAAAGCCCACTGGACTTCTTCTATTATTTTGCAGTAGAGGCAAATGAGACCCATCCTGGGCTGAGGAGAGTAGAAGGCAGTCCTATTGCAGGTAACCCGAGTTTGTTGGTTTAATTAATAATTTATAAATCTAACAAGTCAGTACATAAATATTGCTTTAGAATATCCCATAATCCTACAAATCACATGATCTTTAAATGTGTATGGTATTTTATCACAAGAAAAAAGAGAAGCACTGGAGGATTATAGGAAAGACTAAATTTTAATAATTTATAAATTTATCCTTAATAGGTGTACCAGCATTTCTAGTGGTGACTGTAACAGGCCTGTCCACCCATGATGAAGCCACTTTCAGTCACGTGATCTTGCTTGGGTCCAGTGGTGATGACTTTCAGAAGGTGTTATTGAATTCTTCGACTTCCAGGTGTTCAGGAGAAGAGTTGGTCGGCTTTATCAAGTTGGTTCCCAGGAAGCCCTTTAGTATTCGTCTCTGTGGAACAGACAACAGGGGGAATGAGTTGACAAGAGTATCCACTGAGATGGTTCAGCCCACACATGTAGTTATTACAGTAAGTTTCTCAGTTTAAAAAAACTGTATAAGTATGGTTGATTTAAGGGCATTATTAAAACCTTACTAACATGTTCCATGCTGTTAGCTGAAATATGAAATATAATGCCTACCAACACTAATCCTTATCTTAACATCGCATCTAACTGTAAATATGGTTGGAGTACAAGTTACAGTAACGTTTAACAAATGTGTATGTTTGTGTGTGTGTGTGTGTGTGTGTGTGAGAGAGAGTGTGTGTGTGTGTTATTGGTTAATTATTGCCACAACTGAGAACATGGGAATTTTCAGTCATGTGGACATTTTTAGTCCTTGTTTAACACAAAGGTCATACAGACATTTTTTGTTGACTGAAAAATAACTAAGGCTTAAAATAATCAATCTATCTTAATATTTTTCCTAATAGTGTATCAATCTTTTCATGTCTAGTACCAATATATATTTAAGATATGTTTTACTGTTTTACGCTAAGCTTCTTCTCCTTTAGACTGCTCCCGTTAGAGTTGCCACAGCAGATCCCTCTTCTCCACACTACCCTGTCTTCTACATCTGCCTCTTTCACTAGATGTCTTTCCTCACCACATCCATAAACCTTCCTCTTTTCATCTTGCTCAAGCACCTCCATCCTCAGCAGTCTTATACCAATATACTGCATGTCCCTCCTCTGCACATGTCCAAACCATCTCAACCTAGCCTCTCTCACCTTGTCTCCAAAA
>JAOTRA010000025.1:1197385-1208243 GCA_026260255.1 Pseudolaguvia tuberculata | reverse complement strand
TATTCATATATTTAATAATCAACAAAATACATTGCATATATGTAAAAGAACAATTCCTTCATTGGATAGTGATATTCTGAAAAAGAGTTGAATATTCATTTATTGATTTTTTTTTATTTTTCCTGTTTATTGCTATACTTCTACGTTTAGAGAAATCAAACCTGGCTAATTTGCGACCCTGCAATTTTTCTTAGGCACGTCTGACTTTGAAATGGAGCTTCAACAAAACACACTTTTGGCACTTACAGTCTTACAATTCTGGTCTATTAAGGAAAATGTTTTCTATAAGGCATTTGTGGTATCATAAGAAGTAGAAAAACCGACAAATCAAAACGTTAACCTCATTACGACAAGGCACAGAGCACATTACAAAACAAAAACATTCATCAATTTATTGCCCAAATGTACAGATACAAAACACTAATGCTGTACATACTACCTTCCACACCGGTTTAAAAAAAGTTTGCATTTGACCGAGGTCAACTCGTATTCATTCTCTTGATCTTTTAATACTGTCACATATGAAAATAAATCTGCATAATTTATACAGTAAGATGCTTTTAATGCCTAGTTGACCGTTGATTAAAAAATAATAGCAAATAGGTCTGACAAACGCACAGCGTTCGCGAATCTGAGGATCACACCGGTTTCAACCTTTTGTTTTGTTTTATATGTTAACACGTTTCATTCATTTCTTTTTTTTTTTTTCCAAAGAGATACAATGCGAAATGTCCACATTCAACTGTTCAGTGATTTGAGTAGCTTCAGGAAATGAGTTTAAAAAAAAAAAAAACTAACTAAGTTACTGTGTTTAGGAAAAGTACTTGAATGTTATGTTTAAGTAATATTTGTGAGATGAGCTACAGCTGACTGAATGTTAACTAGCAAATACAATTCGAATACAAATGTATATGTATAAACACAGTGAGGTACAGCGGTGAAAGTAAAACCATGTAGGGCTACTTTTAAAATTAACACTAAGTGGATTAAAAATAGTTGGTCTGCTTCACGGGCAGTTTTCACATCAGCGCTGACTCTGTGGCTTGGCTTTAAATACTGCATGTTAGCCTTTGACAATATTTGATTGGTTTTCACAAGACCAACCACGAGTCTTTGGCATGTGTTCATCTTTTGCCTGTGGCGTGCTACATTACACTGAAATTTATAGATTCAATGAGATCAACATCGGGCTTTTTTTTACTTTTCCGACTTTATAGGAATGTTGCTGTGAAGATTTTGCAGATTGACACCATGGCTAACCAATAGAATATTCCTGGCATAAGAGACATGCTGGAAAAGTTATGTTTGGGATGTGCAAACCTACACTGGTGTCAAAATTCCAGTTAGGATAATGAGTAAGAAGTAAGGCTAAACTTTTCCAGTTACCATTTATATATATATATTTTGCTGCCAGAAATTGTTTCTGTGATTTGTTTGGGTTTGATAAAAGAAGTTGAATTATAGAGGAGTCCAAAAACAAACCAGAGAGATGACCAGACAAGGTACTGGAATGGTAATGTTATCTAAATTAGCGAGTGATAATGTTGTCACAGTGTCATAGTGATAAGTCATTTAATGGTTAAACATTTGTGCTATCAACTCTAGCATGGCGTAACACATACCCTAACAATCGCACTAAACACAGTTCACATCTGCACACCACGACCATTTACAGCTGTGGAATTTGTGTGTTTCAGAAAATTCTTTGGCCAACACTGTTTACAGAAATAGAGAGACACAAAAATGTGTGGAAACAAAAATAGTCACACAGACAAAGAAAAAAACATACAATTACTTTTCCATCGAATAAGTAGTACTCCATTTTGAAGTGGATCAATGCAACATCCAGTTTTTTTTTTGGTTTATTCTTCTTTATTTTTTGCCCTCCTTAAAGCGTTTCCTTGCTTTAGTAAGTTAAGCCCTGATTCTCCTTTATCTTACAAACGTTATCATTGTGTTTTACAATTTGGTTTCCATCTGAGTGCAGCTTGGGGTTGGCATGTGGCTTCTAGAGAGACCTGATCAGATTTAGTAGTAACTTCCCAAATGAGAGGGCATGTGGGTATTGGGATGTCTTGGCACACTTGCACTTGGGTAAATGCCCGCCGTAGGGGAGGTCCAGTAAGGGTTGGAAGGGCCAAAAAAATTTGAGGAAGTGACAGGCATGGATGGTGGATGTGGAGAGACGAAGTTGACCTTCTGCTGGTGAGTGTGGTAAGGAGGCACGTAGGCCAAATCAGATGGGTATTTGTACATGGAAGACTCAGTGGGGTGGGGCTGCAGGGCTTGGGCAATGCCATGAAAGTCAAACTTGTAAGCGTATCGCTTGCCGTGCACTTTGGTCATGATGTTTTTGTCATAGTAGTAGCGTAGTGCGCGGCTTAGTTTGTCGTAGTTCATGTTAGGCTTGCTCTTGCGCTCTCCCCAGCGCCGGGCGACCTCGTCTGGGTCGGTCATCTTGAACTCACCATTGGTCCCTTCCCATGTTATACAGCCAGCATTAGCACTGTCGGATAGTAGCTCCAGAAGAAACTGCCATAGCTGAATCTGGCCTGAGCCTGGAAATAAACACAGATACAGTTTAAAATTGCCCTAAAAAGGGGAAAACTTGGCAGCATATGCTTCTAATTAAATAAAATAGTATCTTTTTATTTTAACGAAGATTATCTTTTATTTTTACCTGGATTGGCAAGTCGACTGCTAGTCGGTCCTAAAATCTGATACGGATCTGAAAATCCAAAAAGTCAAAATTAATATGAGACATTTCAGAAAGTTGAAGCTTAATTTCTATAATGTTTTTCATTGATTGTATCAACGCAATTTTTATTACCTGGGTGAGGCCGAGTTTGTTCAGTGCTCTTAGATACATTCTGGGAGACCACAGTAGGGGATGCTGGAAAAATTAAAGACAACAAGAGGACACACATGAAGCTGATGTTCCTTTACATCCCAGTTTTGCCAAAAGAAAGAAAAGATCCATCAGTTGGTGGCATCATTTAGTACCATTTTCCATTGAATATTACTTAATACAATGGCATTACATTCACAACATTTAATTAATTATTCAAAGCTGCTTACATCTATCTCATTTTCCTCCATCTGAACAGTTGGGTATTAATGATTTTTTTTGGTTCAGTTGAAACTTAACCTATAATCTTCTAATCAGCAGCCTAATGCCTTATCCTCTGTGCTTCCATGTACCTCATTGCAAAAGTGCATGTGAAATTATTTTTCATTATTTTTCTAGAAATTAATTTAACTTACATTTACCACTGTGCATATTGTTTGACCAGCCCGTCCTTCGAACAGCATCATATGAAGCGTCTGTGGAAAAAAAACCCAGTTAAGTTAATATGTTTTAGCTAATAAAGTTAATTCTGTATTTTTCTGAAATACTAAATGTACACTAACAGTACTGTTACTTCCCTATGAAGTTTCTAATGTAAATGACAAATATCGAAAAAAAAAGAATCTTAAAGAAGAAATATAGCTCTGGTTAAATGTGTGTGGTTTTATCTGGCTTTCAGCATGGCCAAAAAAGCTATCATAAATTATACTTAAGCAGAGTTCATTCAACGGGCCAGATTTTTAAAAACACACAGACGCTCAGGCAAAAAAACTCACAATAAAACATTTTTATGTGGGTTTTACAGTGAAGTAAATTTTAGTCTTAAAGAAAAATCTTGAAGAAAGCAGAAATTCTTTTATTGATATTTGAGTCAGTGCAACAAACGAAACTCCCCCCTCAGACAGGCAGAAAAGGCAGAATAGATGTACATTTCCCATACATCATTTGGACTGACATAGCATTCTAATATGTAGTTCTAAAATAGTCTCCCTGTGCCTTGAAGCAAAATACTGTTTTTTTGGTCCAGCACGGAAATTAGCCAGCGATCTCCGCTAATTATTATTCCCATACTTTAGAGAGTCCAGCTGCCCTTCTGACCTTAACGATGAGGCGACTGATTGCTTTCGGCATCGAGTTGCACAAATTTTAACTAAGAGTAAGCACTAAGGCTAGAAAATGTACAAAGACAGATGCAAAATCGTGGCTATGGAGCGAATCTTTTACTTCAAAGTTTGATTATTTGGATCCCTGCAGTGGATCACTGTTCCAGTAAAAGTGTAATAAAATTGCAGTATATATATTTTATATTTAAATAAAATCCATTTAAATATGTTTTGTTTTTCCTAATTTGTACGATTCCTGCAGTTCTAAGCAGTATCATAGTTTCTCCAGATGGAGTTTTATTATCTGTTATCTGTATCTCTGTACTAAAGGAAACCAGACTCAGACCTGATTGTAATTCCACTAGGAATAGTATAAGGAAAGCACCTCATTTATTCTGAACGTATCACACATGGTCTGGTTGTTAGATTGATCTAGCACTGCCATCTTCTGGAGACTTTCTTTCAAACTTCTATTTTGGGTTAGTCAAAAATACATAAACTACTGAAATCAAAGTAAACGCTTGGTTTGGAATGAGTTAACAAAACTAAATGACCCACTTCTGTCAAAACCACAACACATCTCTATCCAACATTCCATAGCAAAAACAAAACTGAGGACCAAAATGAAGACTCAGCTATAGAAGGTTTCAGAATTTACAGACAGAATAACTATGAAGTGAGTTTTAAAATTATGTTTCAACCAAAATTTTAACTTTGAAAAAAAAAAAAATAAATTTAATCCATATTTTGGTTTTATTTTATTGATATTGGCCACCATTTACACCGTATATTGAAATTGGCTCAACAAAACATACTACTGATGTTGCACAGTAGTTATTTTCACTTTCTAGTCTTCATTACTGTTTCTGACTCGACATCTCAGTATCCTCATGTTTATCTTTGTCTCTAGAGTAATCTAGTACAAGACCTGGTCCAACAAGGGAAAGAAGGGTAGAAAAAAGGAGGGAGTGGGTCCTGAGAGAGTTACGTTTCCTGCTTTTGGAGCCTGCACACACAACCTCTCTTTGTTTTCCTGGCCTCTTTTTTCTTTGCTTCTTTCACCCTTCCAACTGTGAAAAAACACACACCAGTCTACCTCCTTCCAGGAGAAGGCCCACAATCCAGCAGGGAATAAGAAAGAGAGAGAAAGAGAGAGAGAGAGAGAGAGAGAGAGAGAGAGAGAGAGAAAGAGAGAGAGTGAGAGAGAGAGAGGGAAAAAGACAAGAGAGTGAGCTGATAAAATACACAGACGGTGGCAGTGGACTTTACTACTGTATCCAATGGTTTAAAGGTACATTAACCTAGTAAAGTCCAAGCTAAGCACAAACGTTGGAAAAATAGCAGACAGCTGCTGCTGCTAATTCACTACTAATGTAAACATCTTGCTTTGGTAAAACAGCATTGTTAAAGATAATGGAACAGTCTGAACCTGAGCTCAGAACTTTTCACTGTGTGTTTTCACTGTTCTCACTTTGTTCATCTTTGCAGTGCTTTTCAGGGTGCGGCACTTTCTCAGAGATCAGACTGCAATGAATCGAAATCTGTCATTGCGCTAGATTGCACTAGACTAGCCTACCACAGTTCTTAAACTGTGTGTTACCCTCAGACCTGTGCACTTACTAAAAATGCCCCAGACACAGTGTATTAACCTTGTTTTGAAACCCACTATTTTGTCTCATAGTCCTTAAAATAACTTAGTATGTAACAATTGACAAATTGGGCGGCGCGGTGGCGTTGTGGATAGCATGGTTGCCTCACAACAAGATGGTCCCTCGTTTGATTCCCGGGATCTTTCTCTGCAGAGTTTGCATGTTCTCCCCGCGCTTGCGTGGGTTTCCTCCCACAGTCCAAATACATGCAGATTAGGTGGATTGGTGATTGTAAATTGTCCATAGGAGTGAATGTGTGTGAATGGTTGTTTGTCTATGTGTTGCCCTGGGATGGACTGGCGACCCGTCCAAGGTGTATCCTCGCCTCTCGACCCTATGTACGCTGGGATAGGCAACAGCAGACCCCTGTGACCCCGAATTAGGTAAAAAAGCGTAAGAAGATGAATGAATGAATTGACAAATTCTACTCAGCTTCTGGTAAAATATTGAAATGTCTATGAAGCAAAGTTAGTGGCGGCTGGTTGAATTAGAATTGAGGTTTTTACTCTAATTTCCAATTATATTATGTAAAGAGTAAGCAAATCTTACTCCAAAACCAGTGAACTGGGCAGAAACTCTTAAAATACAATAAACTCGGCACATGAAAGGCAAGACATGAAACCACAACCCTACTTAAAACTTTTACTTTCTATCCTACAGTAACTAGTAGAATAATTAATTTCATCATTACAATTATTGTAGAAAAGCACTGTAGACAGACACAATACAAGAAAGGTGCTACCGTATCCTTATGGGCGAATGGTCATGTGGTCTCTTTTTTACTATTTAATCGCTAGTGACGTTTGTATTATATGTCCAAATGAGAAGGTTACTGATTGCTCGGTATGGTTCAGAGTTACTGCATTTCCTCAGGCACTTATCAGGACAGACATTTTTGCTGGACTTGTTGAGATACTTTTGCTGTCAGGAGCCATAAGCTATCAGTGTTATTAGAGGCATGAAAGAGAGATTGCTGGGTTTACTTTACAGTCAGTTCTTTTGTCATTGTGTCTCAATATAGACTAGGTTTATTATTAGGTTTATTAACACTAATATGTTATGTTGACTAACACAGCAGCATTTTGCCAGACATCCGTATCCAGATCGATTTACATATATCTCGTTTATACAACAGAATATTTAAGGGTTAAGGGTTAAGGGTTTTGCTCAGAAGCCCAGCTGTAGTAGCTTGGTGGTGATGGGAACTGAACCCTGATCCAATTTGTAATTTATCCAACCGACCTTAACCTCTAAAAAATACAACCCCACAAAATATCAGGTTTTTATATTTATATTCTGAGTTTATAACAGAAAAGAATCATTTCATTGCATTTTATTTCAAACTACCACAAGACAATCTTCTTCTTCTTCTTCTTCTCCTTCCTGCTGCTCCAGTTAGGGGTCACCACAGCAGATTGCTCTTCTCCACACTACTCTGTCCGCTATATCTGCCTCTTTTACCCCAACTACCGGTATATCTTCCTTCACCACATCCATAAACCTACTCAGTGGTCTTCCTCTTTTCCTCCTACCCGGGACCACCATCCTCAGCATTCTCCTACCGATGTACTGCATGTCCCTTCTCTGCACATGTCCAAACCATCTCAACCTAGCTTCCCTCACCTTGTCTCCAAAACATCCTACATGCGCCGTCCCTAATAAACCCATAAAGCCATTTCTAATCCTGTCCATCCTTGTCACCCCCAATGAAAATCTCAGCAACCACAAGACAATAAACAAAAATATTTTAAACTCCACAATTTATATCAATACACTCAGAATGATAATAAACTCAATGTCAAATACACAGAAAATCACAATCCTCTGTTTGTTCCAATCCACAAAACCCTATATCACTTATTTCTATACCAGTGAAATCTGTTTACATAACTATCCTTAACAATGACATCAGTACATACAACTAAATGATTAATAGTTATGTATCTAAATATGTTTTCTGGATGTTGTATTTAAGTATTTAAGTCAACAGCTATAAAGGTTGATGACATTCAATCTTTAAAATAAAAATAATAATAAATAAAATACTCCTAATAATTAAATGAAGTCATCATAATCATCCAGCTACCATAAGACTCAAACAACACAAAGTCTATAACACATACATATTAAAATAAAACTTATCACCTAACCCTGATCATCTAAATCCAATATTTTAGTACAAACAATCAAAGGACAACAACCGTCCATTAACCAAGCAGTTCTATGCTGCTATTCTGATAAACCATTCAAATCCACACAAACGCAAACCATTCACTCCAATCATATTCTATTCCTTTCTATTGGGCCTATGACACCTGTCTCTCAAGTCCATATCTGCTCCTGTAGGTCAGCCATTCTCCCTCCCTCTCCCACACTGTTGGTTTTGGGAACTAAGGCACGTGCCTATTGTCTTGCTAATTCTCTGCTCTCTGAAAGGTCCTCGACCTGTACTTCACATTCAGGTGGAGGATGAATGGCTGACTCAACAGCCACGCTTCTTTATTTACACAGAACAAAAACAGCACCTGCTGAGCGTCCGGGCCTTGCTTATTGTACACACATTCAGGCAAAAGAAGAAAACATATAAAGTGAGAGCTCACTGATCAGCTACATCACCCTCAACTGTTTTGACATTAGCAGGTATTGACTATGTATGTGTTTATAGCTCATGGATTACCCTGTGAGAATCTCACTAAAAAAGTTTAAATCTATTCTCACTAAAAAGTTTAAATCTATTCAAGTTTAGTGTTTTGAACCAAATCTAAATTCGTATTAAAAAAATGTGAAATTCATGATTGGCGGTACGGTGGCGTAATGGTTAGCATGATTGCCTCACAACAAGAAGGTTCCTGTATTCGATTCCTGAGCCAGGGTTCTTTCTGTGTGGAGTTTGCATGTTCTCCAAATACTTTTGTTGGTTTCCTCCCACCGTCCAAAAACATGTACATTAGATTGATTGGTGAGTCAAAATTGGCAATAGGAGTGAATGTGTGTTTGAGTGGTTGTTCGTCTATGTGTGCCCTGCGATGGACTGCTGACCTGTCCAGGGTTTACCCCTGCCTCTTGCCCCATGTGAGCTGTGATAGGCTCTAGCGGAACCCTGTGAACTCGAATTAGGGAATAAGAGGGTAAGAAGATGAATGAATGAATGAATGAATGAATGAATGAATGAATGAATGACATTAATGTACAATTATTTAATGCAAAAAAATAGGTACCAAAGATTTCATTTAATTTTCATCAGAATTCATTACTATAAAGCCAATTAAAATATATACTTTTATTGTAGTCTAATAAATGATTATTGTTTATTATTATTATTATCCATGATGTACCCCCATCTCTCGCTCTATGTGCGCTAGGATAGGCACCAACATACCCCCGTGACCCCGAATTAGGGAATAAGCAGATGAATGTATGAATGACTGTTTATTATAAATCCCACCAACACCAACTCCTACTATTTTGCTTAGTTGAAAATCATTTATAGATTTTTGTGTGTACCACTACTCATAGTAATATGCGGATCACTACACATAGAAATGGCCTAGTTATTAAAAAAAAAATACACACACAGCTTTACCAAAATAAATAGACAACATATTGTTTGTCTAATTAAAAGCGATTTCGTCTGCAACTTTAGCCTAAAGTGCAAATAGCAAAGAGTGCTTTTTAACTTAATTAAGTAATTACCTTCTTTGGCAGGCAGACGAGGGGACTGGTCAGTGTGTGTTGGTGTATTATATGATAGTGATGAGCTACCTGCAAAACACAAGCCATTAAGTTATTAAAATACATATAACAAATGCATAAGTGTAAAACCATATGGCGACTGGCAGGTCTGTTTATTACTGTGTAATAACAGAATATTAACTGTGTCATTACTGCTCAGTGGCGTCATACATTTTTTAAAAAATAGCTGAGACAATCCCACACAAGCAAAATGACAATATTAAAGTTTTTAATATGTCTAATGCACACACAGTATTTTTGGTCCATTTTGAATGAGCAGACAGATAAGATGTGATATAGTTTGGGTGTTAAAGTAGGTAAAGCGTGTGAGAACACATGTCTGTTATTGAGGAAGTCGAGGGAACTTTGCACACATATTTTAACCTTCAGGCCCCTCACCCCAGCACTGTGGTATTAAGACCCCAGAACAGGGCAGCTATTGTGTAGGGTGCGATCCCCATGCAGCAATCAAACATTGCTGATCCCAAAGCAAAATAAACCCCAACATGGCCATGGGCAAGACGCGGGTAGAGAGAAAGACAGACATAGGATGGAAGGAAAAGACAAACAGACAGTGAGAGAAATGCGAGACCTTTCATGTGGTTTTCAGCCTTCTGTCTTAACATACTTCTATTTATAAGTCTCTTTCATAAAATGAAGCCTAAAACTTTTTGTTTTATAATCTCTACATGTTTTTCATTCATTGATATTCAGTTTTCTTAAGTATACAACTTAAATATTGCTTATTCCCTAATTTATGGAATCTGCTGTAGCCTATCCTAGAATACATAGAGGGAGAGACAGGGGTACACCCTGGACAGGTCACCAGTCAGTCATAGGGCCACACATAGATGAACAACCACATACACTTACTCCTATGGGTAATTTAACCTAATGTACATGTTTTTGGACTGTGGGGGAAAAAAACTGGAGTACCCGGAGAAAACCCACACAAGAGCAGGTAGAACATGCAAACTTTGCACAGTAAGACCACCGGCCAGGAAATCGAATCTGGGACCTTATCATTATCATCATCATCAGTAACTGCTTTGGATCCAAGCACACACATTACACAAAAAGTTTACCACGAAACAACACATTTGTGTTTCTTATTTCTTAAACCTGACAATTTTAAGTAAATGCTTGTAGACATAGGACAGCCAAAGAAAACCCACAATACTGAGAAATCAAAAATACTGAGCTTACAAAAAGAATAAAGCTAATATTTTGTACAGTAATTATGTCAGGACCATCGCTATATGTCGATATAAACTGCAAATCGGCTAAAAAAAATTTAATGTACCACAGTGTGTAAATCTGTCCAAGTACATCTTCATATTCCCTTTTCGAAGGACAGAGACTAGTTTCTGTCCCCAATGACTTTTTTGTAGGGGCAAGATTTTGCTGCTTAATACTGAATATTTAATACCCATTAAAGAACAAATTCTTAAATCTCCTACGTGTAATTATTTTTTTTATTTTCTCTTTCCTGTGAATACAGTAACTGTCAATATATTATAAGATAT
>JAOTRA010000025.1:990468-1003201 GCA_026260255.1 Pseudolaguvia tuberculata | reverse complement strand
CTATCTATCTATCTATCTATCTATCTATCTATCTATCTATCTATCTATCTATCTATCTATCTATCTATCTATCTTTAAGAAAGATGTCTTCAATTGTCTACTGCAGTCTCTGCTTTTCTGACACTAACAGGATGTTCCTTCCAGAACAGAGAATAGTCTTGATGCATGTTAGAAGCACCAATCAACCTAATGTCTATGTTTTTAGACTGTGGGAGGAAACCAAACTACCCAGAGAAAACCCACACAAATGATGAGAGACAGAAAGAACCGGTGCCTGGAAATCAAACCCGAGATCTTCTTGCTGTGAGGAAACCATTCTAACCGCTATGCCACCAGTCCCTCAGTGCCTTTTTGGTTTATCTAATGCTGCCTCTGTGAACAGTTCTTCACAAATATGATATAAACCAAAGGACTTACACTGGAGTCCTAAATAAATAAAGAATTTAAAAAAATTGACATTGGCTTCCTTCTGCTTCAATTTTCTTTGATTTACTTTTGACAATGTCGCAATCTGGGATAGTGTTTCAGTTTCAGATGTAGCATTGAAAGACTTTGTATTTTTCAGATACATCATCACGACACAGTATAATAAAATAGTCAGTCTTCCGTCTGGATGTTCTGGTAGCTGAGACCTTTGGGCATATTAATTACTGTTTCTTTTTTCTTTATACAATAAAGTTGTTTACATTGATTGAGCCAAAAACCAGTCAGCTTCTGAAGGGCAAAGAGAGACCATTCTGAACAGCTGTATCAGAATGCTTGCTTTGGGAACTGCCATGTTTCAAGTTGCAGTCCACGCAGAGGATAGTGAGAACAACTGATTTTTTTCTTCACTTTATGCCGAATGTTTACACCAAACACGGTGTCCGCCAGGACAACAGCATTGTGAACGACCCTACACACACCTCACACACACTTTTCACCCTTTTGCTGATACCTGGAATAAGGTATCGTAGCATTCAGGGCTCTCACAAACAGTCAGAACTGAATGACCTGAACTAACACACAAACTCAAACTCAACACACACATAAACTGTAACGCTGTGGTGAAGGTAACCAAGAGAGCCGGATTCATTATGCAGTGAAGTGTACAAACGTTGTGCTAAAGGAGACACAGAAAGGGACACTACAGGAGCTTAAGGGGACACAGAAAGTGCTAAAGGGGACACAGTAAGGGACACTGAAGGGACCGAAGGGGACACTGAAGGCACTAAATGAGGCACAGAAGGTGCTAAAGGGGACACAGAAGTTGACACTGAAGGCGCTAAAGAGGACACAGAAAGGGACACTAAAGGGGACACAGAAAGGGACACTGAAGGCGCTAAAGGGGGCACAGGAAGAGACACTGAAGGGACCAAAGGGGACACAGAAGGGGACTCTGAAGGGACAGAAGGGGGGCTCTAAAGCAGACACAGAGGGCTCTGGTGAAGACGCAGAGGTCTCTGGTGAAGACGCAGAGGGCTCTGGTGAAGACGAGGTCCCTGGAGACGAAGATGAGGTCTCTGAAGGCGAAGCCGAGCCTCTGTAGCATCGAATGCTATAGCTAGCTTAGCTAACAGCGCCGACAAAAACTCCAGGCTAAACGGCTTAAGTAAATAGTTCACCGCTATACTTCCTGCTGGATCCGTGCGAGGTAGGGTAATGAAGAGAGACGGGTCTATTATGCAGTGAAGTGTCAGGTTTATTGTACAAAGGTGATGCCAATATATTTACAGTGAATTAAACGAAAACAAAACACGAACACACGCAGACTAAGACGACACACAACAAATGTTAAAGACAAAACAAGAATATATACAGGACTATGTTCAGAAGATAAACAAAATGTGACCATGCCAAACAATCACAAGATACCACCAAACTTCAATAACCCACACCGCGCATACCAAAGCGTCGCCTTAAATATTACGTCATCACCCTGGCAACCTAGTTGCCAGGACGACAACGCTAATGCCAGAGTAGGCGGGCTTCGTCTGACGCTGAACAAGGGGGTGGAGCTTTTTCCGCCACTTTACATAAACTTTTTAATTGTGTACTAAAAATAAATGCTATTTCTAATGTTTCATGATTGCAATAAAAAGATTTTATATAATGATATTTTTAATTTTTTCATTTTAAGTTATTTTAATAATTATTATTATTATTATGAACTTAGGACAGCAAGTTGTGCAAAGGTTGCATGTTCTCCCGATATATGTACATTAGGTCTATGGTCTATAGTTCGCCAGTCCATTTCAGGACCACACATAAACAAACAACCTCACACACACACTCACTCGTATGGGCAATGACGAGTCACCAATCAACCTAATGTACATAATTTTGGACCTTGGGAAGAAACCAGAGTACCCAGAGGAAACCCATATAAGAGCTCGGCACATGCAAACTCGGCACAGAAAGACAGGGAATCGAACCCTGGAACATTTTTGCTGTGAGCCGACCCTGCTAACCACTACACCGCCATGCCAATCATTATAAAACTTAATAAAGCACAATATTAATATTAAGCATAATTAATTTTTTTATATTATAGAAAACACTTCATATCGTTGGTCTTAAAATGTATCATGATGCAGATGTTGTTGTCCTAAATCCAATTTTAATAATTTGATTTATTTACTGGCAACTTATTTAATCTGTGAGTAATGATCTCATCTGGACCAGCATCTTTTTTTACCACTATAGGAAAATCTATTATATCCATGGCAACCTGAGGAGCATGACAAAGCATCAAATCCTGAGACACCCTCTCTCCAGTCTTAAATGAAATCAGCCCACCCGCTGACTGGGAATGGAGTGCGCCTCGATCCCTCTGCATGTGTACATATTAAACCGTTTCCTTGCTCTCTTTTCCACAAGCGCTTTTGAGTGTGTGTGTGTGTGTGTGTGTGTGTGTGTGTGTGTGTGTGTGTGTACAATTGAGTAAAAATTCATTATATGTCTTAATTGAACTTATGCAATTAAACACACAGCTGTGACTACACCAGAATCGACATTGTGCTCTGCTCTCTTCGCTGTATTTCCCCACTGCCTGTAGGAGCTACTTTTCCTACCGGGTTCGAATTGTGAGATACACACAGGATCAGAGCAATCACAACATGCAATAGAGATACATCCCTCTGCTAATTATCGATTAGTTGAAAGCTACGATGCCTTCGTTTCATCCGTTGATGTAGCTTCTGCTCGCGCCTACAGCAGGTGAGACATCATCAAATGAAAATCTCATGATAGAAGTTTCATGATCAGAAGCTCTTTTTATTTTCGGCATTATGCAAGGCTGGTGAGTCGAATTTCCCAGGAGTCTTTGCCTTCTCTCTAAAGACGACGGTGCTCTGTGTGACATCTTCATTAAACAATATGAATTAAAAAAAAAAATACGTTAGACTGTGTAAGCCTGTATTTTATAAGCAAGAATTAAAAATCGTTGGCATTAGCATTGAGAAAGAGACTTATGGATTTTTCGACTTTGCACTGGGAAGTTAAACCGTTCCTTGATCCATCACCAAGTCTGGATAAACTGTTTTTGACCTGGATTTATGGTTCAATCCTCTAAAAAATCAAAATCAACCTTGAACGTTATCTTAATGTTACTATATTGACATGCCAGGCGGCAAAGGGTCTTTCTATACAGAGTTTACATGTTCTCCTCGCCCTTGCACGGGTTTTCTCCATTTATTCCAGTTTCCTCCAACAGTTCAAAAACATGTACATTAAGTTGATTGGTGGTTCGAAATTTCTCATAGAAGTGAGTCTTTCTACGTATGTGCACTGGGATAACCTCCAGCAGACCCCTGTGACCCCAAATTAGGAAATAATTTTGAATAATGAATGAATGTTGACATACCATTGTTTTTTTTTTTTGTTTTTTTTTTTTTTTACAAAATTCTTCTGTAAAATCCTGATACTGACTGGTTCAGCAAATGAGGAAACATGGGCAGAAGCCAAATACATGGGAGAGTAGTGCAAACAGTAGTGCAAACAAAATAGCACTTTAATCAGTGATAAAAATTATTTAAGGAAAAGATCTGGCTCTAGGCATGTGGAAAGGATGGATTGAGCCCACCCAATTGTTTGTCTCGTTTTATTTGAGCCAAACTTCACTCCTACCCTTTGTTTAAAACATATTTAATTTTATATTGACTTAATATAGCCCACTTTTTAAACAAACCAGAGTAGAAATTTAGTACAACAATATTTTTGCTATTCCATTATTTAAATAGTTGAGTTTTTTTATTATAAAAAAAGAATATCTGAATATCTAGATTCAGATATATAATATCACCTAGAATATCTGTCCGCCCATCCTAGTCTGATTGGAAGGCACCTGGCCTGGAGCAGATTCTTCTTATTCTTATTATTTTGTGGCATCATGTTTAGAAGAGTGGAAATTATTGTTCTGTTACATTCTACAGCGATTATATACTTACTGCTTTTACCTTGGTTTAAAAAAAATTGTCTTTAGGAATAAAGATACCAATCATTTTAATCGGACCAGCCCCATCATGAGGCAGCGTAGACACAGGTACAGAGTTTCAGTTAAGTTTCACATCCAACATTAGCATGTCTGTGACTTGGCATGGTTATTAGTGCCAGCTGTCCTGGGACTTACACTCTCACCATTCTCTGGTGTTTACTCAGCATGGTGCTATAAACTAAAAAACATTCTGTGTGGGAAAATTCTGTTGATGGTAATGAAAGAGGTCATAGAAGATCGGCAAGCCTGACAGAAGGGATATGGTGGCTAGTATTTGTACACAACCCTGCTGGGCAGGAAAGCAGCTCTGAAAGAACATCACAGAGAACTCAGAACAGCAGGACATTCTAATAGCGGCAAGTAAAAGAGAAGAATCTTGGTTGTCTGTTCTAGTTTAGCTTTATCTAATGCAATAAGTCCGGGATTCAGTGCATGCAAACGTCTAAACGTGTTCCTATTAAAGTGACAAGGCTGTAAGTATTATTCATATCAACAAAATGTCAACTTTATGCTGTGGCATTGGAAGGGACAGTGGTGGCCCAATGGTCAAGGTGCCGAGTTGCTGATCAGTTGACCAGAAAGAGCTGGGTTCAAGCCGCAACACTGGCAAGGAAAACCTTGGCTCAAGTCTGCCACTGTTAGGTCCATAAACAAGACCCCCTTCAATGTTGGGTAATTAAAAAGAGTGGGCCCAAATTCCGCCACAGCGATGTGAAAGACTCATTGCCAGCTATTGCAGTTGGTGCTTCTAAGGGTGATAAAACCAGTTATTAGCTTTAGAGGGCAATTACTTTTTCACACAGGCCCATGTAGGTTTAGATAAAACCACCAATTAAAATAGCATTTTGTGTTTGCTTGAGTTATTTTAGTCTAATATTTAAGTCTGTTTGATAATCTGAAACATTTCAATAACAAATCAGGAAAGGGGCAAATACTTTTTCTCAGCACTGTTTTTACATGAATCAACCCAATGCCATTAGATCTTATAGTCTAAGTAACAAGAGGGGTTAATGTGTTGGACTGTTGATCATAAAGTTCTATATAAGTATAAATGCTATAATCACTGAGCATCTGGATTAATCAGACCTTTGGATTACAAAATCTTCAAAAATATGTTGTGGTGGCGCGGTGGTGTAATGGTTAACATGGTCGCGTCACAACAAGAACATCCTGGGTTCGATTCCCAGGCCGGGGATCGTTCTGAGCGGAGTTGGCAGGTTCTCCCCACTCTTGCGTAGGTTTCCTCTCAGGGTGCTCTGGTTTCTTCCCACCATCCAAATACATGTAGATTAGGTTGATTGCCTATAGGAGTGAATGTGTTGCCCTGTGATGGGCTGGCGACCTGTCCAGGGTGTACCCCTGCCTTTCACCCTATTTTTGCTGGGATATGCTCCCCCGTGACCCCGTATTAGGGAATAAGTGGATAGGAAGATGAATGTGGTTGTTAGTCTATGTGTGACCTGCTATGGACTGTCCATGTGTGCTGGGATAGTATCCAGCAGACCTCCGGGACCCCACATTAGGGAATAATCAGGTAAGAAGATGAATGAACGAATGAATGAATGAATGAATGAATGAATGAATGAATGAATGAATGAATGCATGCATGAGTGGTTGTTAGTCTATGTGTGACCTGAGACGTTCTATCCAGGGTGTACCCCTGCCTCTTGCCCTATGTGCGCTGGGATATGAACCAGCAGACCCCTGTGACCCTGAATTAGGGAAAAAGCGGATAAGAAGAAGAATGAATGAGTGAATGTGTGAGTGGTTGTTAGTCTATGTGTGACCTGCGACCAGAGTGTACCCCTGCCTCTTGCCCTATGTGCGCTGGGATATGAACCAGCAGACCCCTGTGACCCTGAATTAGGGAAAAAGTGGATAAGAAGAAGAAGAATGAATGAATGAATGAATGAATGAATGAATGAATGAATGAAAAAATGTTTTCACAACTAAAACTTTGGTGCTAAATATCATTAAAACTCCAAACATTTTGCATTCTAACCTTTTTGCCTACAAAAACAAAGCGCTAACAAACCAGCCAGAATAATCCCTGAACTTGATGTAAGGCATTAAAAAAAAAAAGGACAATTAACGTCCAGCACTAAGTTGACTTCCAGATGTAAATATGGCACGGCACAATATATTCCGCAAATTAAATCCCACAAGGAGCAACGCTTCTTCAAAAGCGTTCTCAAGCCGTAATCAGTTCTAATCACCCTGATTGCTCTCAGCAGAAAATTAATCTAATGTTCTTTGCAAAGCAGCTGCTGGTTATTTAAGCACTGATTTCTGTCTCTACTCCGAGCTGTGATTAATTAAAACTGGAGACGGGGACAAAAAACCAAGTATTTAAAGATTTGCAGTCAATAATTCAGGTCAAGTCATTATAGCTTTATTCGAGCTGCTTAAAGCTTTGGGTTTTTTTTCTTCCCCACCCTTCCATTTAGCTGCATTAGCCAGAGTTGAACCTAATCATGCTGATATACACTAATCAACGCAGTCATACTGACAGGAGATACATCTGCAAATCAAAGAAAAGATTTGACTGATTTCTGACAGAAAAAAAACAAGCATGGCAGGTTTCCAAACAAATAGTACAAATATCCAGGCAAGCTAATTCTCTCTGCTAGCTTTATTAAACTAGCTTTTGTTTCTTTAGGTGTAAAAAAAACATTGATATTTAGAACCAGTGACGCTCCCTCATAAACAATCTTCATTCATTCATTCATTCATTCATTCATTCATTCATTCAGTCATTCATCTCACCTGCTTATTCCCTAATTCGGGGCCACAGGGCAATATAGGGCAAGAGGCAGGGTTTCACACTTTACAGGTTGCCAGTCTATATTATATTATATTATATTATATTATATTATATTATTCATTCATTCATTCATCTTCTTACCCGCTTATTCGCAAATCCGAGGTCACGGGGTCTGCTGCGCCCATCCCAGCACACATAGGGCGAGAGGCAGGGGTCGCCAGCCCATCACAGGGCAACACATTTACTCCTACGGGTTGCCAGTCTATATTATATTATATTATATTTTATTTTATTATATTATATTATATTTTATTACATTTTATTATATTTTATTATATTGAGTCATTTATTTTGTCAATAATTTAACTTTTTTTCATTGTACAAAACGATGTTAATGATTTAATGTGAAAATAATAAACATCATGTAGATAAAATATTAATACATACAAAATAAAAGAATATAACAATAACAATCAATATATAATAAAAAATAAGAATATGACTGATGAGGAAGATGATGATGATATTAATGTTCATAATGATACATAAACGGTAATTGATTATAAATAAAAATCATTTTTGCTTTCATCTTTAAAGAAATATAAACATGTAATAATTAACAATTTACTTTTTTGACATGATTTACTGTGTATTAGATATTGTTTTAAAAAGTTTGTCTTCCTATTAGTGCACTAGATCAGCCCACTCCCAGTATTGACCTAATTGGCAGTTCTCTCTGTGTCAGCGATGCAGCGTTGCGTAGTACAATGCAGCTTTTGTGTCCGTCTGAAATCCCAGGCTTGTTGTCATTCAGAAGCAGTGAGTGTTTCTCACGTCTGGGACGGTGGGGGGTGAAAAGTTCTCATCCATCCACGTCTAGGCCTCTTTACTTACTCTGATTGTCTAAGTGTGTGACCCGAGCACTGTTGACCGGCTACTGAGCGTTGGGATTGTGTGCAAAAACAATACACATGCATTGGATTCAGGTTCTAATTAAACCAGTCGAAGACATTTGGCTGTTGAAAGCGCCGTGAAACAGAGCGTGCTGGTTTCTGGTGCCACTCATAGCACAGCATGGCAGCGACTGCTGGGCCAATTTTTATAAATAGATGCCAGGGTTCATTTGTTTGGATCAGTCTGTGCATGTTTGCATACCGTGTCTTCTGAACGCCTCAGACGTAATAAAGTAATCAGACGACTGTGATGGGAAAAAAAGTTTCAGCTGTAAATTGGTGGAGAAAAAAAACCCCCATGAACTAGAGATATTATTGGAGCAACAGAGTTACAGAGATCGTTTCAGTCCAGAGTCATGGTCAAATCAATAAGTCACAAACTCCGGTCATTTGGTCTCACTGTTCCTAAGAGAGTCATTTTTGATATTCCATTTTGTGCTCTAATCTTATCTAGTTTTTATGTCTGTCCTGTGATCCCAGGTTTGTCTTTGGTGTATACTGATCTGACACTTTATTAACCTTTTATCATTTCACTTGTCAGAGACAATCTATCCAACTATAGAACTGTTGCTATAGCCCATCTGGTGTCCGGCATCCTACCCAGGGTGTACAGTATTCCCGCCTCGTACACAGTGTCCCTGGATAAGCTCTGGATCCTTCTCAACCCTGACCGGTACTGAGTGAACAAATGCGGTCCATCTGTTGTGATATACAGCATGCCAAGCTAACTCTCGTATCGTCTAATGTGTGTCCTAGTTAGTTTACACTGCCTTGCATAAGTATTCAACCCGTTAATCCTTTGAGATGTTTAATCTGACTAATCCTCGCTTTACCATGTATCTGAATCTCTGTAAATACCCTCCCTCTCCTCCTCTAGAAAGAATCACATCAATGTCATTTTCTCTTCATGTTTTCTAAAGAATGGATTAAACACTGTTCATAGTTTATTCATTCATTCCTTCATTCATTCATTCATTCATCTTTCTACCCGCTTATTCTCTAATTTAGGGTCACGGGGGTCTGCTGGTGCCTATCCTAGCTCACATAGGGCAAGAGGCATGGGTGCACCCTGGACAGGTTGCCAGTTCATTGCTGGGCCTAGTTTATACATATTTGCCTTATTCAGATTTGCCACATCCGCCAATCACACACCTTAAATGTTTCCCGGAACATATAATATATTAATGTTGGACATGACAGGACTTGTATGTCCCATACTCACTGTCCAGAGACATGTCTCCTGAACACATGGCTTCACACAGACTAGATTAGGTGAGACAATATTAATGTTACTATCACTAAACAAACCATAATCCAACTACATCAGTTAACTACCTTTCCAAAAGAAATACTGTAACCATGACATCATCTTTCAGACCAGTTTTTATTCTGCCTTTCAAATTCCCTGATTCATATAAATACATTTAAATACTTATAAATACATTAAGACTACTTAAATCAATGGTTGCTATCAAGAAGGAAAAAGAGTTTGAACCAGCAGAACAAAAAATGTTTCTGGAGAGTACCACCAGTTGTACCTTTAATCGGTGGTCCGCATAGTTTATGTTTAAGAGGAATATAACACTTCATGGTATGTTTTTTAATAAAAAATACACTTCCATTTATGCAACTTACAATTATTTATTTTATACCGTCAAACAGTTACAGGTTAATGTCCTGGTGCTGACAGCTCTTGGTCTTGGAAGTTAAAACCAAAAGCTTTATGATTGGCAGATTGACCTCATTCACCTTTGACCAATGAGATCAAATTTGTACTATTTTAACACGCACACATTTACAGTGAGGTTAATACATATTTGATCACCGTGTGATTTTGCAAGTTCTCCTACTCCTAATTTTCAGCATAGTTGCATTTCCACTGGGAGAGACAGAATCTTTTTATGACCAATTTATTTGTAAATTACTGTGTCAAATAGTGTAGTGAATAGCACGCTCGCCTCACATCAAGAAGGTTCCGGGATTTATTCCTGGGCCGGGGATCTTCCTGTGCAGAGTTTGCATATTCTCCTCCCGCTTGCGTGGGTTTCTTTCGGGTACTCCGGTTTCCTCCCACAGTCCAAAAACATGCAGATTAGGTTGATTCTAAATTGCCCATAGGAGTGAATGTGTGAGTAAATGGTTGTTTGTCTATGTGTTGCCCTGAGATGGACTGATACCCCCGCCTCTCGCCCTATGTGTGCTGGGTTAGGCACCAGCAGACCCACGTGACCCCAAATTAGGGAATAAGCGGGTAAGAAGATGGATGAATGAATGAAAATAAGTACTGAATAAAAGAAGCTGTAAATATATCTTACTGCAGAAATGAATTATTATTATTATTATTATTATTATTATTATTATTATTATTATAATTCTTTGGATTTTCTGTTAGGAAAAGTGTATTTTTATGTTAAATTCTATAGTACTACAAAGCCTGAATATCACTATTCCGTTCATTGGTTCGGCTCAAGGACAGTGTGCTCGATATTGGAATTGACACGTCATTAGGCTGAACTGTGGTGTCTCTCTCTCAGTTATCTGAATTCATCGTGTCCTTTAAAGATGTGTGCTGATGAGTGACTTGATTAAATTCCCTTAGAGATATGGCCCTCTGCTAATGAGCTGCGGTGCTCTGATCGAGCAGGTTAATTATACAGCCATGAGGTTTCAGTCCACTGGGAGTCTTTAGGCATTAGTGAATTCACGCAGGGGTCACTGTGTCGTTACTTCATCCAGGAAACGAAAAAAGATATGTAGGTGAAAAGTCTCCCAGCTGTCATAGCTAAGCTAAACTATCTAGGTGAGTTTTAAAACTTGATTTATTTATTTTTTGGCTGCAAAAGAAGATAGAATCCAGGAAGTTAATTCAACTTCTGTCTGTACAATTGAAAAAAGAAAGATGAAGTAATGTAAGCAGAGTTGAAACGGATGGACCTTCAAGAACCATTAAAAAACTTGCACAGGGGAGGCGTGGGGGCGTAGTAGTTAGCACAGTCACCTTACAACAAGAAGGTTCTGGGTTTGATTCCTAGGCAATGTTTCTTTTTGTGTGACGTTTGCATGTTTTACCAGGGCTTGCGTGGGTTTTCTCCTGGTACTTTGGTTTCCTCTCATAGTTTGACGTGATTGTGCTTAGGAGTGAAAGTGTGTGTGGTTGTTTGTTTATAGGTCTATTAGGGTATACGGAAGTTAGAAGATGAATGAATGAACGAATGAATGAATGAACGAACGAATGAACGAATGAACGAATGAATGAATGAACGAATGAACGAATGAATGAATGAATAATTTGATATAGGAATCCACCTTGTGCTTTTGGAAAAGATAGATTTTTTTTGGTGTAGTGACACATTTGTCCCACTCTCACCACTGCCACCTCTAGGATCAACACTGGCATACAACTATACTGTGATAGCAACCACTGTACGTGATACCCCAACCACGGTGTTGCCTTGCTGATTAAATAAAACCTAGCAAACATTTCAGGTCAAACTTAAACCTTCTATAAAGACCATAGCAACCACCATGTCACCCAGCAACGTGCTAGCAACCAACTTGGTTCACAAAACAGCCCCTGGTCTAGAGTGACTTATACTAATCTCTTTTTATATTATATAGTTGAGGGTTAACGGCCTTGTTTAGGAGCAAAGCATTGGCAACCGGCTGTGGTGCCACTCAAACGTCTGATCAGCAGTCTAACCTATTAACCATTAAATGACCATATGGACGTAGAAATTAACCAGCACTATGGAGAACACCTACAACTTTTTAGCTTTATATTAATAATATTTTAAAACAAATGACAGTCAGGATACTTTCAGATTTTTAACTGTATTTAATTGTTAAAATATTTTTTAATTACTGCAGGACATAATTTATGAAATATCACGTATCTTCTAGACATTAGCACAGCTTTTATCTTTGATCACGTCCATTGTAGGGTCAGCATGGTTACCTCACAACAGGAAAGTCCCGGGTTTCGAATCCTGGGCAAGTGGGCTTTCTGTGTGCAGTTTGCATGTTCTCCCTGTTAGGAATGCTATGCCTTCCTAATGGACCCGACAACGCCTGCTTCCTTACACTTCCTGCACTAGCATGAGTTTACTACAGCTACTCCAGTTTCCTCCCACATGTATTAATTCGGTTGATTGGTGTGACCCTGTCATGGACTGGCAATCTGCCCAGGGTATACCCCAGTCTTTCACTTTATATGTGCTGGGATAGGCTCCAACAGACCCCCGGGATCTTATGATAAATAGGTTAGAAGGTGAATAAATTAACATTTTAAAAAATAAAATAAGTAAGAAAACACCACAGCATTCATTCATTCATTCATTCATTCATTCATTCATTCATTCATTCATTCATTTATTCATCTTCTAACCAGCTTATTCCCTAATTCGGAATCACAGAGCCAATCCCAATTCACATAGGGCAAGCGGCAGGGTTACACCCTGGACAGGTCACCAGTCCATCGCAGGGCCACACACAGACGAACAACCACACACACACACACACACACACACACACACACACACACAC